>PVHT021183518.1:1845079-1862265 GCA_004024745.2 Catagonus wagneri
ATTAACACTTTTAGAGCTTTAGTATTCTAAAGCTGACAGTTGACTTCATCATAAATGTTATTTTGAACTCAGTTAAAAAGCATACATATTTGTTTTTAAATGATATTATGGAAATGAATTTTAGTAGAGCACATTATGGTTAAAAACTTTACTCCTGTTAAATTCAGAAACCTATGGAGCACAGGAATTCCTGTCATGGCTCAGTGGAAATGAATCTGACTAGCATCCATGAGGACACAGGTTCAATCCCTGTCCTTGCTCAGTGGGTTAAGGATCCACCATTGCCATGAGCTGTGGTGTAGGTCACAGAAGTGGCTCAGACATGGCATTGCTGTGGCTGTGGCATAGGCCGGCAGCTACAGCTACAGTTTGACCCCTGGCCTGGGAACCTCCATATGCCATGGGTGCAGCCCTAAAATAAAAATAATAATAATAAAAAAAGAACAAAACCTATGGAGCACAAATGGACTTAGAATACAAAAAGTTGAGACATTCCAGCAATTTAAATACAAATTGTAGTCATCAAAATTAGAAAAAAATAACTTTATTTACAAAGAGTAAACGAACCACAATTCTTTTGTGAAAAGCTGAAAATGAATTCTTTTTAATCAGAATTCTTCTTCTAACATCATCTTCCATGGAGTTTGACCTTATGCTATAAACAAATTTAAGGTGGGAATATTGTGTGAGACAATAATTTTCAGACTTTAACCACATGCAGTACAGAGCACAGATTTAAAGGAAGGGGACTAAAAGAGGTGAGCCCTGTCATGAACCCAGCTTCCAGCCTTGGTGCACCTCTGGAATGAAGTACAGGAAGAGACCACAGGCGAAGGCAACATCTCCCTGAGCTCAGGAGAAAGAGGCTGCACTTTGGAGAGGAGGAGGTAACTTGACATCGTGGAGTAGAATGCAAGAGACCATGGAGCTATCCGGGAAAGGATCCCTGATAGGCCATGCAGGACCCTGATGCTGTTGTTGAGTGCTAAACTGCTATGCTGAAGTTGAAACTCCACAAGGCCAGGCAAGGAACTAGTGAGCTGTAAACTGAGCAATTCTCAGATCTTTCACACTGATGAAGAAGTTAAGAGTTCCACGTAACAAAGATAAAGAGATCTCGTTAACAAACAGCCTGCGTGTCCGGGAGGTTCCCCATAATGATCATACCTCAATGGCAGAGCTAGAATAAGAGCCCCCCAAAAGTTTCGAAACAGCAATAATTAAGCTACCTACAAATTATTAACCACTGACTGAAACAAAGTATGTCAAAGTATACTGAAAGTCCAAAGAGCAACTCAAAAGTTCAAAATGCGAAGCACCAGTCAAAAGTTGGGAACATGGAGAACAAGAATGTATGACACCACGGAGTTCCCTTCGTAGCTCAGTGCTTAACCAACCCGACTAGGATCTGTGAGGATGCAGGTTCCATCCCCAGCCTTGCTCAGTGGGTTAGGGATCCAGCATTGCCACAAGCTGTGGTGTAGGTCGTAGTTGCGGCTCAGATCCCGTGTTGCTGTGGCTGTGGTGTAGGCCAGCAGTTGAAGCTCCGATTTGACCCCTAGCCCCAAAAACATCCATATGCCTTGGGTGTGGCAGTAAAAAGAAAAAAAAAAAGGAATAAACTCATAAGTAAAAGGAATCATGCAATTAGCAGATAAGGATTTGAATACAACTAAGAAAAATATATTAAATAACATTAGCGTAATAAATACACTCACATAAATATATATATATATATATATATATATATATATATATATATATGCAAAGCAATAGAAGATAGGAATCAAATAGAACATTTCAAAAATATAGTAACTGAAATTAAAAATTCCCTGGATAGTCTTGAGAACTGACAAGACACTACAGAAAATCAACAGCAAATAGTGAGCTTGATTTCCTAATGATGTAAGCTATGCAAACTTGAACATTAAAAAAATTAAAGACAAAATAAAACAGACATAATGACGTGAGGAAAAAATCTGTCTACCATTTCTAATTGGAACCTTAAAAAGTGGCGGGTGGTGGAATATTTGAACAAATAATGACTAGAAAACTTTCAAAGTTAATAGAAACATAAGAAACCAAAAAAGAGACTGGGATTTTGGCTTCTGTTTTGTTGCTTTTTGTTTTGTTTTAGTTTGCTTTGCTTTGCTGTGTTTGCCTGTTTTTCATATAACTTCCTCCTGATTTGTCATGTCCCTCTCTCATCTGGTTTGAACGTTTGTCCCTTCAAATGTTTTCAACTTAGCTTTTTAATCTGCTTTCATATTCTGGTTAAGCATCTGGCAGATGCTGTATGGGGGCGACTCATTCATTTTGTAAAGTTTTATCTTTTAAGCAGCAAATAACTCTAGAAGATTTAATTCAACCTTTCCAGACTCCCACATTCATGCACGGCCTTAGTGTTCGGCAAAGCATGGAGAGGAAAACAAACTGTGAGTTCTGTGTTCTTTAGGTCCTAAGCCTCTCAAGCTGTGAAGCAAGCTCCATGGTTTCTCATTTTCTCTAGTAGAATACTTCTGTCATTGGCAGATCCTGTGCATATACTAGACTTGGAGACCAAGTTCCTAGGGAAGACATTGGCCAACCACCTCAGCCTGGCTAAAAAATGCTCTTCCTTATCTAGAATTTTAGTGCCTCAAGCTTTCTTTGTATCCACAGCTATTCAGTATTTTAACCAGTTGGGTCATGTAATTCATTACATTCTTTCCTTTTTAACTTGGTGCTTGTCTGTTTCTATTTATTGGATATAATGACTTACAGATATCTATTATATCCTATCAGAAAGAAGCTACTACCTGAGTCAAGGCATTTTTATATTGCACTAGAATATTGTTAATATCATTATACTCATTTTAAGTCTCCCCAAAGTGGGGGAGGAACTCAATTTTAAAAAGACCAAGCAATTGGAAATGAGCTATGGAAGGCTCCAAATGCCCAGAATAAGATGAGCTGATAGATGACAATACCTGGTACAGTCATTAGGGCCAGGGATCAAAACAGCTATTGCAGATACAACACAGAGAAGTTATGTTGTGAGCCACAGGGCAAGTCCATGATACACTCATTAGAGGAATGAGTAAATCTATTAAATTGCAAGTTAGTTTTTCAACTAGTAGAGTTAGCCATGTTTTTTTTTTTTTTCCATTTATAGTCCCTTGCCAGTATGTGATCCTGAATCTAAAAAAAAAAGAGCTTTTTTTTTCTTTTTCTCTCTGAACTAATACTGTAATCAGCACTAAAGGGTTTATTTCTCCTTTTATCCCCCACCAATCTGAGGTCTTCATGAGCAGAATATCTAAGGGACTGCTTTTGAGAAGAGGAACTCCTTTCAGGAAGATGAATGGACACAGGTTCCTCAGAAATTCCATGAAGGAGTTTCCAACCTGTCCACTTTTTCATATAGCAATGAGAATTTCCTATTTATGAAGGGTTTTTCTTACTGTTATTCTTCGGAGGCTGGATTATTATCCACACTACCACATCTTAAAAGTCAGAGAGATTCTCAATAGTTAAATGAAATCTTACTGAATATTCTATCACACTGGGAATTTTGAACCATTTTTTCTTTGCTCTCTCTCTCTCTTTTGCCTCACCAGCAGCATGTGGAAGTTCCCTGGACAGGAATTGAACCCTCACTGAAGTATCAGCCTGCACCACAGTTGTGGCAACACCAGATCCCTAACCCACTTTGCCACAAGGGAACTTCCTCTTTTATCTCTTCACTGATGTTTTAACTAACTAGATTTCACTACAGTTTAAGATAATACTGCTATTTAAGTTACTATACATCTTTGCTAAGTTTGAGTATAATGATACTTTAATTCTTGGGAGAATAGTATTGTGAATAGTATTTATATATGATTTTTATGAATAAATTATTTCCATTTCATTTTGTATCTACATAGGATGAATATTGTATTTAAAATTATAACCTCTCCACTTAACAGCAGTGGAAATTGGAGTATTTATGAACAGTGCAGAATTGGATATATTTTAAACAGTAAGAAACGTTTTTGCCATATTTATGTGAGAAGGTAAATGTGAATACATATTGATGGTTATCTAAATACATAGCAATGATTTTTTTAAAATAAGAAATAGGCAATAGTATTTGAATGACATCCATTGAACAAATACTTTAATAGGAAATGGAATTTAATTATTTAAAAAACTATTTTTAAAAATCTCATTGTCTAATAATGTACATTGTGTTACATTAAATTGTCTTCATATTCTAAACATATTTTAAGTTATATAAAGCAAAGCAAAGCATATACATCTTTATAAGGAGCAGATATTAAAAGGTTTACTAGGTTTTCATAAGATTGGCTAATTGAACATTTTTTTAATTTGGGATTCTTTTTTTTTAAAAAGTATAGTTGATTTACAGTGTTGCACCAATTTCTGCCATATAGCACAGTGACCCATCATACATATATGTGTGTTTGTGCGTGTGTATAATATATATATATTCTTTTTTTCATACTATCTTCCGTCATGTTCTACCCCAAGACTGGATATAGTTCCCTGTGCTGTACGGTAGCCCCTCATTGCTTATCCATTCCAAATGTAACAGTTTGCTTCTTCCAACCACAAGCTCCCCATTCATCCCACTCCCTCCCCTGTCCCTTGGCAACCACCAGTCTGTTCTCCATGTCTGTGAGTCTGTTTCTATTTTGTAGGTTCATCTGTGCCACATTTTAGATTGAACGTTTGTATTATTCACTTACATGTGTCACATGTCACAAGTTACATGGGAAAGTGACTATGTAGTCTGTCTCCTCAAAAGCCTTATGGTCTCCTAGGCAAAAAAAAAAAAAAGAAAGAGTATGCAATTTTAAAGCCATATGAGGAATGATAATATCATATGTGTAGAAGTCTATGAAGGACTAAATACATTCATAATGTAGGTATTAAGTCAATTTTCTATGAGTCAGATGAGAGAAAACTCCAAGTTAGAGAATGTTTTATTGTGCCTTGCATCATATAAAAGACTTTCCCAGGGGCAAAAACTTATTCAGTCAGTCATTTACTTATGAATTCATCAAAGTTTATATATGACACATATTTTATAGATGAAGACACAGAGCTGGGTCTGGGGATACAAAGATAAAGTAATCAACAGAAATAAGAGTAATTAACAATAAATGAGTTATTCCTCTGTCTCAGACAGCATTCTAAGTGTGTTGTATATATGAATACTTTTACATCTCACAACCCAAGATGTTTGAATAAATTGGTCACAAAGCATAAGAGAAACATGGCTGTATTTACCCAATTAATAAGTGATGCAGTAGAATATCGTCACTGCATTTACAACCCTCCTGGTGAAAATTAAAATTAATTATAAAATGTCTCCATTACCCAAACCCTTCTGTAGCTAAAGCTGCCCTCCTATAGAAAGAGAGGCAGAGACAGAGATAGGGAGACAATGTCTCTAACGTCTTCATCCATAATTTTATCTTTAACTACCTCCAAGCATGTTCCATTCCTATTGATCTGCTGAAATTGCTTCCTCAAAGATATCAGGACCTGCATCCTATCAAATGCAGTTGTCAGCTCTCAGTAACATTATATACATTTACAACTCTTGTTTAATGACATTTTCTCTTGTTTTCCACAATACCATAATGTATTGGTTTCAGTTCTGCCTCTGTTTCTTGCGGCTGTCTTATGGTTTAGATTTGTCTTACATGTGACCTCTGTAGGTCCCTAAGCTTTTGTCTTGGGTTGCTTATGTTCTTCTTATTCTAAAGTCTCTCCCTGGATGACCTGTAAATTTTGAAGTGTGATTCCTATACCACTGAAATCTTCATTCCTATCTATATGTGTGATCTATCCACCTGCAAAACTGGTCTACTTGACATTTCTTTTCGAATGTGTAATATCCATCTCAGTCTTAATGTAACAAAAACAGAACTTTTTTTCTTTGTGCTTTCCTAATCACAAACACATTTTTTCTTTAGTCTTCAAGTTTCCATGCATATCCCTCTTCTAAATAATGTTTCTTTTTTGATATTCTTTATAGCTCTATTTTATTTTATGTATGTGTTTTTTATTTTATTTATTAGTTTTATTTTTATTTTATTTTATTAAAATAAATTTTTATTTTTTGTTAAAGGATTACAGTGTTGTGCTAATTTCTGCTGTACAGAATAGTGACCCAGTTTTGTATATGTATATATACATATACACACATATATATACACACACACACACATTCTGACCCAGAATATGTATGTACACACACGCACACACACGCACACACACATTCTGACTAGTGACCCAGTTATATATATATGTGTTTGTATATATATATATATATATACACACATTCATATACATATGTATATATATACACATTCTTTTTCTCATGCTGAACAATCATTTCACCCCTTGCTCACTTCTCTCCAGCAGAAGGGAAGTGAATTTTATGATAGGTGCATTAAAGTCTCTTTCTCTGTTTCTCTCTCTCCAAAAAAAAACAAACTACCATGTTGTGAACCTACTAGGAGCAGAAAGCTAGCATTATAACAACAACAAAAACCTTAACCAAGAATTCTACAGCCACAAGTAATTGAGTTCAGCCAACAATCTGATTGAGTTCAGAAGCAGACCTCAAGCTCCAAATGAGAATTGAAGCCCAGGTGACATTTTGTTTCTACCTTTGTGAGACCCGAGCAGACACCCAGATAAACCACACCTGGACTCCTGACCCAGTGAAACTGAGATCATAAATTGTTTTATGCTAATAACTTTGGGGTAACTTGTGACATGGCAACAGAAAACTAAACAAGTCTTGCTGGGTTTTCTCAGTTTTTTTTTTAATATTTAATTATCTCTCATCAATATTTTTGTTATGACTACTACTGATCTCCCTTCTAACTACTATTTCCTGAGTATCTCCTCTGCCTTGGGTGTTTTTCAAGTATTTCTTTTCTGATAATTATTAGATTGAAATAAACTAGCTCACCATACTAAGACAAACATAATTACATTTTAATAGCTGTAGTCCCTACTTATTAGACTATCAAAAACTTGCTTCACATTTTTTCTCAGACTTTGTTTTATTGAAGTACCACTAATTTACAAAGATGTGTTAATTTCTGCTGCACAACAAAGTGATTTAGTTATACACACATCCATTCCATGTGTGTATCCCATACTGATCATCACCAAATACTGGGTAGAGTTTCCTGTGCGATAAAGCGGGTCCCTGTTGACCGGTCATACCATATACCCCAGTGTGCATATGCCAATTTTATATCCCCAGTGCATCCCCCTGGTCCCATCTATCTCCTTTGGTAACCGTGAGTTTAATTTCAAAGTCTCTGTATCTGTTCTGCAAATAAGTTTATGAGGTGATTGTGCTAAGTGAAGTAAGTCTGAGAAAGACAAACATCATGTGATGTCACTTATATGTGGAATCTAAAAACAGGATGTAGGTGAACTTGTTTGCAGGTCAGATGTTTTTGAACAGCCCTCGGAGTTCTCAGGTCCCTGAGTATATATGTTCCAGCTTCCTCTTCAGTCAACCACATTATGTGAACTATTTGTGATTTTTTCCCCACATGGATCATATTCTCTCCTATTAGTTACCACCACTATCTATTCCCATATGGACTTGGAAAAAGAAGGTCCACTCCAAAATTTGCTGTTCAATTCAATTTTAGAGCTTATTCACCCATAATTGCTTCTATCACTACGTCAACAAAGTTTTATATGTTAAAATATTCTACTGGAATTTTAGAAAATGGAAAAGAAATACCAGAAAATAGTATACAAATACTGTCTGGACTCAACATATAATTAATTATTTTCATAAACCAGTTCCTAAATGTCTAAACTGCTAGCCTAGTACGGTTTTCCCCAATCCCTACCTGTAACTTTCTTTATTAATTTTGTGTTTATAAGTAGTCTTGGTAAATCACTGAAACCAAGTTCAAGATAACTTAAATCAAAATAGGAATCACACCAAGGCATCCAAAGAAATCCAGTAATAAGAACAAAGCCTTAGGATAAATGGAAACAGAAACTCAGTACCCTCGGGTTTCTGGATTTTTCTGCTTTATGCACTTGCTTTATTATTAACTTTATATCTGAAGATCGGCTTGCCCCACTTCTTTAGCTCAGGTGGTGGAAAACATGGCTGATGGAAACTCTTGAATTTTACAGAATGCAGCTTCAGATACTTGTAAAGAGATTAATTTCCTTTCTCAATCTTGGTTCCAAAATTCCAAAGGATCAATACCAGTTGTCTCAGAATTAGTTATAGTCCCATCTGTGAACCACTCACCTAAGCAATAGTGTGCTATGACCATGAATTGTTCAACTCTTAAGTCATGATTCAATAATGTGCTAACGTTTCACAGTAACCATGTAAATTGTGTGTGTGTGCGCACGCATGCAAGCACTTGTAAAGGCAGGAGGAGATGAGAAAGTTTTCATTTCCCAGGAGAATGTGGACCAATTTTCAGAAATTCTTTGATTACTAGATCTGATGCTGGCATACTGAGTAGGTCAAACAATTCACATAACTAAGCTATAACTTATACACTCAACTCAGATCTGACCTTTTTTTCCCATTATAAGAAACCAACTAGAATAGTACTTAAGGGCATACCTTTTATTGTGCACTATTCATCTCTAAGAACTTCAATCCATAGGATTTACTAACTTGAGTTCACTTAAAAAACAGTTATTAGGTATTTGCTATACTCTGTGTGGAGGTCTAAAATAGACAATTAAGAAACAGTTTTTACTATGAGCATCCAGCCTAGAAATGGAGACAGGCACATAATTGATATTGCAATGCAGAGCACTAGGGAGAAAAGCTTGAAGTGCAGTCAGGAGCAAATAAAAGAGCTATCAAGTCTGCATGGGTGGTTCCATAATGATTTCCTAGACCAGAATGTGAGTTGACCCAGGTTTAGTGCTCAGAAAAAGCCAGAAAGAAAAAGGTTCAAGAAATTGGACATTACGGGTGAAACAAGGCAATGTGCAAAGACAGAGTATGAGAGGGCATGTGAATTTAGGCATTTATTTATACCAGTATTGATTTTTTTTTAATTAGCTTAACTTTCCATCCAAGTGATGCATGCAGGAAGTTTAAAGAGTCAATTAGTTCAACAAGGCTGATTACAAAAATAGCAACATGTTCTAACCATTTAATTTTCTAGAGAGGCAAATATTTAAAATTCTTTTAGCTAATTCTGTAGTGTTTATCTCCGTATTGATAAACATGTTTATATAACTACTTATTGATTTTTCAGTATTAGGCTTTATCTGTTGACTTCCTAGATAGAAGATGAGAATTTAACTTTCCTTTACACCTCGACACACTTATCCTAATTATTTTCTCCCTCTCTCTCCCTCCGCCCTATCTCTCTCTCGTCCCCTCTCTGTCTCTGTGTTGAGTCAGAGTTTGAGGAGAAAGAGTAACTAAAATATAGTATGTTTAATTGTCAGATTGTTAACACAGTCTTTTAAGGAAAATTATAGCTGTTAGAGAGATGGGGTGTGCTTGTGTGTGTATGTGTGCACTGTGTAAGATCTTGGGAGATTTATATTTTGAACCACTATTTCTTAATCTATAATATGAATATAATAATGTAAACCACAGAGCTGTAACAGTTAAACAAGGTGATGCCTAAAGAATAAGTTTTTCATTAAATACTGTTTACCCCCTCAAAAGTTTCATTCCTTATGTTTACATTAAGTAGCCAGTTAGGAATTACCAGTTGTGGATTGTATTATGTAATATGCAAACTAAGAAAGTATTTATACATTTCAAGCAAGTCTTTTTCCTCAAAAACCTAATAGATTTATCTTATCACACTATGAATTATGAATAACACATGAAGTATTTTAGATGCAATTTCATGACTAAATTATTTTTTAAAATTAACACTTGTAATAATAGTCAACGTAGGTGATTATTCAGGTGCAATGACCCCTGGAGTCATTGAGACAGAGACTCCTATTGCTATTACGCTTTGTCTAGTTTCTGTTGTGTGATTGTCAAATTGATTTATGATATAAGAAAATAGGCCATGCAATGAGCAATCAAGCCTTGAAATTAATAAAGATCTGGCCATGTTACGACAACACATTCACAAAACTTTCCTTTAAACTTGTTCTGAAAATGCAGTGAAGGGTATGATATTTTTAAAATCCGTATTGATGTTATAGCTTCTTTATTACATTTACATAATTTAGAGTCAGATGTTTCTTTTTCAGACACCAAATTTACTACCTCCAATCTGCAATCTGGAAATCAATAGCATTCTCCTGGCATCTTCTAACCTCATAAGCAATTAAACATCTGAAATATAAACTTAGCTTAAAATTGTGTTGACAAGTGACTTGGCCACATCTGTCCTCGAATCTGCAGCCAACAACAGTAAGAACATATTTGTAATGAAAGTAATCAGATATGATTAAAGTGCAAGATAAACCAAGAGCCAAGCTACTCAGTTACTTTACAGGGAAGTGTATTTTGAAAATATTTTTGTCTCTGTAATTCATGTTGAGGAAATATGAAAGTGTGAGGAAAATGTACATTCTCATAGTCAAATTGCAATTGTCATAAAAAATAATAAAAGCAATTTTGTTTATATAGCCAGGAGTAAGTGTGGAATAATATCCATAAATGAATTACTAATTAATTTAATACTGTTTTATATGATTATAATTATTTCTATGTGACGATCATTATTTTACTTAATTTATAAAAAAGTTAATGATTGTTCTATGCAAGGCATTTAAACATAGTGTTTTGCATGCGTTATTTCATTTAGTCCCCACAACAAATCTATGAGTTACATGTCGAGGTTCATACAAGTAATACCATAAAGTCAAGATTTGACCCCAAGCAATGTGGAATTAATTTTTACTTACTGCCTTTACATAAAAGGAAATTTAAAAAGAGTCATTCTGTAAAGAGCAGATACCACTGTTTTTAATAAAAAAATATTATGAGTTCCCTGGTGGTTCAGTGGGTTAAAGACCTGGCATTATCATTGCTGCAGCTCAGGCCACTGCTGTGATGTGGGTTAGATCCTTGGACTAGGAACTTCCACATGCCTTGGGTGTAACCAAAAAAAAAAAAAAAAAAAAAAAAATGTCAGTGGTATTCCTGACATTAAAAACAATTGTTTACACTGGGACACTTCATGTGCGTGTTACATTACCATGGTGTGTTTGTGTGTGTGTGTGTGTGTGTGTGTGTGTGTGTGTGTGTGTTCTTGCCCAAACAGTTGCTCTGGACAGATCAGATCAGATTCTATAGGGGGCTTTTCTTTATATGCATTGAAGGACAACCTGTAGAAAGGAAATGCACCATACCTGGTACAGCACTGTATGAACAGGCCTTTGCTGTTGCACCTGTAGTAGTGCCTTAGATTGAGGAAGACTCAACTGAGGGAAATGTACTGCTGCATGGCACTTGCCTTTCTATCGGAGATTCTGGTATGTGCCCTTGAAGCATAATGAGATTTTTCTAAGCAAAAGGATCTCAACTGTCAGTCACTCTATAAAGCTGATAGTGAAGCAGGACTTAAGAATAGAACGGTGGTGTCTGTCTTCCTGTTTAGTGTCCTTCCTAGCCATGGGGAGATGCCAGGACTATTCTCGCTTGTGGGCCTTTTCAAATTATTCACATTAACTTGGGTCAAAATATAAAGAAGGGGCGAGAAATGTTGTGATCCTGAAATCCAACTTAGGTCTTGAGAGTGATTGTCTCTGGGAATATTTGTCAACAAGTCTTTGGTTGGCATGTCTATATCACATTTTCAGCCATGCTATTAACTACTAGAGAAATTAGTTTCCCCTCTCTGAGTTTGGTGTGGACATGTTACCAGTGACCGTCTGATAAAAAGCATCTGTAGGATGCAGAACCATGGCCACAAAATGATACTAGTGATGAAATAGGTGCAAAATAAAGTGGCTAGGTAATCCATCAGCTTGAAAAGTATCTGACAGATCTAAGGAAGGGAACACTGTGAGCCAGCTGATTCTGGGTCATTTCACTACTGGTGGACTTGACATAAAGTTTATATTCTTAATAAAATGAGGTACAAATGTCTTAGTACTTAGAGTTTTTAAAGACCCATGATATCTAGATTAAGTACAGATAATAAATCTGAGATCCAGAAAATCTAAATGACAGTCCAAGAGCACAGAAATGGTGTGAGTTAGTGACAAAACTGTTTAGAAAGCTGGTGGTATGTTTACCCATAGCCATATATTGTTACCAGAATTAGTTAAGTTTGGATCTCTGCTGTGATATGAACTTGTGAATTGATCAATGTAGCATTCGGCTTCAGTCAATAAGAACCACAAATGTCTATCATTTCTAAGTTTGAGCTCTACTTACTGCCCAGCGGGACCCAAGGGGAATATAGCCACTGACTCTTTACATCAATATAAAAGTGATACAGCACTGTATTTTTATTCTGTTTATTATTTAAAAATCTCTGGAAGTCAATTTTATTTTTCATTTGCTACATCATTCCAGGATCAGTTCTGAGTGTTTAGAAAAAATATTTTAAACTAAATATAAATTCTAGTGAGCTTTAAAAGTGGTTGTTGAAATTCACTAGATCTTAGTAATAGCATATTGTGTGTGATTTCGGTTAACCACTTGTATGATCGTGCATCATTAATGACAGCAGTCTTCCCTCTCAGCACTGTTCTTTTCATTGTTCTGTGGGCCTTCAAGTAGAATGGGAGAGGTCCATATATAAGTGACTAAGGGAAAATGTCACAAAGTCTAAAACTTCTATGCCATGCTATAGACCACTGGCCGGGCCCAACTGCACTCAATGATTTGTGCCCAAAGCACAAATCAAAATGTGTGGTTGAAACAGATATAGTTTTAAACCTCAGTGTTTCCAAGTTGAGCAAGTCACTTTAACATGAAATTTAGCTGTTTTATCTGATAACCTACGATAGTTCTTTATTTAAATATAGGGTTCTTATCAATGAATATGGCTGCAAGCAAATTACCCCATACATTAATGGCTTAAAACATCATTTAATTAGCTGTTCTTCTGTGGAAAAGCCCAGGTGGCTCTTCTGGGTGCAGATGATCTCATCTAGAATGGTATCACACGTGTCTGCCTTCACAGGCTGTCTGGTGAGGCTGGGGCCTCCCTTCTCAAGGCCTTCCAACTTCCAGGTTTATGTACATGATAATGGAAAAGTCTCTGGAAGAACGAAAAGGCCAGCTCTAATGTACAAGCATTATTTATTTATTCATTTATATTTTTTATTATATTTTTTTCTTTTTCACCTTGCAGCATGCACAGGTTCCCCGGCCAGGGCTCCACCTTGTGCCACAGCAGTGACCCAAGTCACAGGAGTGACAATGCCAGATCTTTTACCCTGCTGCATATCAAGGAAATCCCCAGCATTTTTAACAATATGCTTTAGAGGGGGTGTTGCTCTTCCACTGGCCAATTAACACACATGGCCCAATCCAAATAAGCTGGCGAAGTGAACTTCCCTTCTTCACAGAAACAGCTTCCAAGAGTTTGTGACTACTTCTTTGCAATTACCAGCAAAGCTCTTTTGAATGTTAGTGAAAATGAATGTAAAGTGTTTATCATGTAAGAATAACTAAATGTATATTATTATTGTCAATGTGATTTACCAGTCACACATTTCAATATACCTATGATTTATCAATATTTATTAAGAAAATACAGGGATCTAGACACTTCCAAGTATAATCACAAGAAATAATAACTTTGAGTGAAAAATCTTTGCATACTTACTTAGTATTTCTGAAGAAGAGCTATTGATAAGTGTGAGAAGTTATTTTTAAAAGAGGGAATTTAGAGGAGAAAATATGTCTTTCCTTGATTTCTGTTATTTTTTCCAGTATTTTATTTTTCCTCCTGAAGCCATATCTGTTTATCTTTGGAATCATGATGACTAGGTATACAGGAACTTCCTATACAGTGAGGAAAGGATATACTTATAGGATATTGAAAGTTTTATTTAATTAAATTATAATTTTATCATGGCCTCTGTTTTTCTGAGTCAGTGGCATTTATTGCACATTAAAACCTTCTCAAACTGTAAGTTGCAAACTGAAATTATTTGACTATTCACTCCAAATGAGATGTCCTTGAGCGGAATACACATCCTTTCTCTGTATAAGCTCACCCAGTTTTATATCTGTAAATAATAGCAATCGACTGTTGACCTCCAAATTTTAATTTTAGTGTGTCTCTCCTGAGCTCCAGATTTGCCTAACCACACTATACTATTTTCAAGTCATGCTCTAAACCCCTTAGAATGTAAACAGATAAAAGACTCTGAGTATGCCTCACTCACCTGTTTTTTTTCCACTGTGGTACAACACTGTAAATACACCATACTATATAAAATTCTAAGCAAAACTATTTGAAGTGAAAATCGCCTAAGGAAACTTCCCTCTAAATCCCTTCATTTCAGTGGTTTAAGTGACTTCTCTCTCAGTTTTAATATCATTCCAATACCATCAAAAGTGACATTTCCTAAACTTGGCTTAGAATCCTGGCTGTCATACCATATTGGCTCTTGCAGCTCCCAGAACTTAATCTCTGATTTTGCCAAGGACTGCTCTGCACCTGGGCTCTCCTGCCTCAGCCAGGAGACCAGATGCAAGAAGACATCCTGGCAGGTCTCGTGTTGTTGGCTGGAGAGTCGATATTCTTTTCTGTGATGTTTTATTGTATACAGAAGTGTTGATTCTTCCCTCTTTTTTTGTGAGCAAATTGCTGTCTTCTTGTACTTTGAGCTGATGTTTAAATAATGGTATTGATGTTGGATGTTTTCAGCCATTCTTTCCATTTATATTTTAATGAATGAATATTAACCACTTTACAAGATAGTTGTGGGGATTATAGATAAATACAAATCTGTATCTAACATTTTACCTGAAGAGATATGGTATCTGTAAAGGGTAGCTCAAATTTCACTCAGTAAATTCCTCTGAAGTACCTTCACTGTACTAGTCAACTTTTTTTCTGCTAAAAAATCCTCAAAATAAATTAATAAACTAAAATACTATACCCTTTTCTTTGAAGGGACTCATGGTCTAATGATTCATTAAATAGCATTAAATATCTCTTGCATGCATTCAACACTTTAGATTCTTTACAGTGCTTTCACATGCATTATTAGCTTATGTGCCCATCTTAACAAACCAGTGAGGTAGACCCAACAGTAATTATTTAACCTATTAAAAAAATGTAATTGCTCACCAAGGAGATAAAATATCACACTTAAGTTTAGACAATATTAGAATATTGGATTTCTGTGAAATAGACCGGTGCTTTCTCCACCAGAGAAGAAACATTTTGAAAGAGGAAAATTGATTTTCACTTGAAAAAAATAATGTATGGATAACCATGGACAACCTAAACAGGATTGTGAGGTTGAAAAAGAAAAAATAAAGCAATAACAAAAAGCAACCTCCTTTTTATATCAGTTCTATCTTCCATATCTAACCTGATCATTCTATGTTTATGTCTAATCTCAAATAATTATTTATGTTTATGCCTCCTATCAAAGATACTGGGAAAACATACTTGGCAAGGAGATAGGACTTAAATTGAACAGCTATGTATTAAAATGCAACTTCATTCACTTATTAGGTATGAAATCTTGAATACATTGCATGTCTTTTCTGTTCATTGATATGTATCTTTGGAAATGAAAACAATCACCTCTAAATTGGAGAAACTTCATGATTTATGCAAGGTGCCTACAAATAGTAATCACCCAATTTATATTTCTCCTAATCCCTTGATTTCTCTCACACCTGTCTGCACTCCATCTTCATTTTAAATATATAAGAAATTTGTTTTATATTTTGAGGTCCAAAGAAGAAACTTAATATGCAAAGGAGTGGGACTATATGATCATCAGAGGCACCCTTTTTATTTAAACAAGTTATAGAATAATGTGGGAAATCTGATAAAATGCAAAGCAATGACAATCATTGAATATGAAACCTCTCAGATATTTCAACCCTATTGACTTTTTGAGGACCAAAAACAAGTGTAATGATTAGAAACATAAGTAGCATATATCCTGCATCACAAACTTAGTAGATAGACACAAAGCCTCTAATCCAAGACTTATACCTCCAAGAACTAAAAGTGGTAGATATTTACTTGGATTTCCAGTACCTCCAAACATATGCAGATTATCTCCAGACAACTTAGTAAACTCTTAGGCTCTGTTTACATATTCTCTAGTTTAATGTCTAATTTTAGAGCATGCAGTCCCTATAAGTTTACCAGGTGTTAATTTAGTGAAAATGAGTAATAACCTTAAAGGATAAGATACCCTTGCCCCCCCTCATCCAGTCTTAAGGTGGCAAGAAGACTACTGATTCTCACTGAAGGAAATAATTTAGGAAGATTCCCATTGATATGAAAATTTCATAAGCAAAACGGTCTTGGACTGGAGATAAGAGATTGTGCCTACATTGAGGGAATATTTACAGAAGGAGTATGTGACTCTATATACAGTGCCTCCTTTTTTTTTATCTTTTCCCTTTTTATTGCAAAAGAAATATTCTTTCTAGACAAATTTAAAATCAGATATAAACAAAAGTAGTACCTTCTTTTTAACAGTCCCCCATTGCTCTGGGAAACACACACAGACTTAGAAATCTGATTTGTGGGGATTTGGATTAAGATGGCGGAATAGAAGGACTGGAGCTCAACTTCTCTCCCGAAAAACAGCAAAAATACAGCCAAATGCCGATCAACCTTCAACCAAATGGACTGTAAACTTCCAAAAAAGACACTCTGCTCCAGAAGACACAGCGGAGACCACATCAAGAGGTACGAGGGGCGATTACGCGATAGAAGCAACCCCCTACCTCCCGGGTGGGAAGCCCCACAGACTGGAAAGTAACTGCATCACAGAGACTCAGCTACAGGATTGAGAGTTCTGAGCCTCACGTCAAAACCCCACGCCTGGGGATCGGGCACAGGGAGAAAGAGCCCGTGGAGCATCTGGCATTGAAGGCCGGAGGGGCTTGTGTGCAGGAGCTCCACAGGACTGGGGGAAACAGAGACCCCACTCTTGAAAGGCACACACAGACTTTCACGTGCACCGGGTCCCAGGGCAGAGCAGTCTCTAGAGGAATCTGGGTGGAACCTGACTGCAATTCCTGG
>PVHT021183518.1:1867182-1877779 GCA_004024745.2 Catagonus wagneri
CTCGCTCAGTGGGTTAAGGATCTGGCGTTGCCGTGAGCTGTGGTGTAGGTTGCAGATGGAGCTCGGATCCCGCGTTGCTGTGGCTGTGGCGAAGGCCGGCAGCTACAGCTCCTGTTAGACCCCTAGCCTGGGAACCTCCATATACTGCGAGTGCGGCCCTAGATAAGGCAAAAAGGCAAAAAAAAAAAAGGTATCAGTGAGTGGGAGTACTGAGTCTCAGGATGTATATTTAACCTTACAAGAAAATAATGAATATATTTCCAAAGTGATTGTGTTACTTGGTGTTGTAAACAATGGTGTAAGAGAGTTCCAGTTGCTCTACATTTTGGCAACCTATAGTATAGTCAGCATTTTATCTATTCTATAGCTGAGTTCTTCTTTCACCCATGGTTAAATTAACCTTTCCCTGACAGTTATATATTTTGTATACAATTGCTTTGTCAAATACAATATATTTTGTAGGTCTTTTTTCAGTATATAGTTTTTCTTTTTTTTAACATTTTTTAAAGAAGAAAATATATAAAACATGCAACATTGTTTCTTCTTTCTCAAAATTATGTTGTCTGGTCCAGTTATTTTTTACTTCTTATTCTATTAGTTTCCTGGAGCTGCCATGACAATATACCACAAACTTAGTGGCTTAAAACAAGAGAAATGTATTCCCTTACAGTTCTAGAGACCAGAAGTCTGAAATCAGTATCACTGGCCGAAATCAAGGCATTCACAGAGCTGTACTTCCTCCAGAGGCTCAAGAGGAGAGAATCCATTCCTTGCTTTTTCCAGTTTCTAATAGTTCCTTTGGTTTATGGATGGATGCATCATTACCACCTTCAAGGACAGCATCGCCAAATACCTCTGATCTGTCTTTGCCTTGCCTTGACCTCTGTGTGTCTTTGTCGAATCTCCATCTGCTCTCACTTATAAGGACACTTGTGATTGACTGCATTCGGGACCACCTGAATAATCCAGGATAATCTCTCCCGCTGGAGATTCTTATTCACATCTAGAAGGATCTCCCCCTACCATATAAGGTGTCATAGTTGGGTTCCAGAAGTTAGAATGTGGATATTTTGGGGATACTATTTTGCAGCCTTCCTCACTTATGCATTTTAGAATCAATTCACCTCTATCTCCAAAATTTGTTGATCGTTTTTGCATTGTATTTGTAGATCAATTGGAGGAGGAATTACACTTTTACTATGTTGAACTTTCCAATCCATGAGCACTGTATATCTTTTCATTCACTTAAGTCTTCTTTGATTTCTTCCATCAGTGTTTTGTTTTTCAGAATACAGGTTCCACACATATAACATTAAGTTTTTACTTTAGTATATGTTTTTGAATGTGTGAAATAAATATTGACTTCTAATTCAAATATGATATTTAATAATTCAAACTAAAGAATAGTTATCCATGTACCAAGAATCTTATGATATGTAGTAGTATGAAATCATATGACTACCTCAGCATTATGCAGAGATGAGTATTAAGTTACAGTAGACAATGTAGTATTTTTATTATTACAGTAATATAATTTAGTAGGGTTTTATATAGCATTCAGTAAGTTTCAATAACTTTTGCACATATAATTTTTCTGTCATTAAGACCTATGGCTGAAATAAGTTTATTTTATTTTATTTTATTTTATTTTTATTTTTTGCGTTTTAGGGCCACACCCATGGAGGTTCCCAGCCTAGGGGTCAAATTGGAGTTACAGCCTCCAGCCTACACCACAGCCACAGCAACGCAGGACCCAAGCCTCGTCTGCAACCTACACCACTGCTCACGGCAACACCGGATCCTTAACCTGCTGAGCGAGGCCAGGGATCAAACCTGCAACCTCATGGTTCCTAGTCAGATTTGTTTCCACTGTACCACGATGGAAACTCCTGAAATAAGTACATTTTAAAGCAAAAGCCAATGTCTCTTTCAGAGCTGAAAGCAGTATTTAACATATGCTTTCAGTCTTGGGAGGGGTTCTCTTTATTCTTCTACTTTCTGAGTTTCTTGGTGTTCAAAAGAGAGTTGTCATATTTTTTTTTCTCTTTGTCTTCTCTTTTACTTCTTTGCTCAGGAAAGCAGAGTGACAGTGGAGGTGGTCCGAACTGTTCTTATACTTACATTCTGTGGAAAATACTTATCTCATGAAACCAGGGAAAGTGGCTCCAGAGGAACACAGCTAAATGCTCCTCAAACCCCAGGGGAGGCACTGGAAAAAGTCTCTGGTCTAGAATGTGGGTCCCCAGTTGGGATTTTACCAACACGCTGGAAGATGGAGATGAAAGGATTGTGCATTTCTTAAATGCTTACTCTGGCCCTGCTCTAAATGTGAAGATTATATAGGGATATGAGATTGTGATCTTATACCAACATTTTCAGTAAAAAATTGATTTGGATTATTTGTAATAATATTTTATAAATAACTGAAACGGGGAGATTTTTAGATAAGACCACCAGAGGTAAATACTAGGTATAATGTCTCTGCTCTTTGTGGAATGAAAAACAAAAACAAAAACAGTGTCAGTACTTATTGAAATTTCAGTTTTGCACGAAGGTATGAATTTAAAAGAGAAAAACAAATAATCAAAGCTTGCAGTTACAATTACGGCCATCTTGAATCTAATTCTGAGACCACTGATATCCATACTACATTTGTTTCTCACAGCCACTCTTGTGAAGCAGTGAGGGGCTGGGGCTGAAGTTAAATCAAGTTCACTTCTAACACCCTAGAAGAGCCAAACTACTTCCATAAAAGCATGCTATTATTTCTTCATAGGTGATCACAGCGCTGGACACTTTACCAAATATGGAATAGAGCCAGGGAAGCAGAGTGAGAGGAAATAATAATAAAGAGATTTGTTGGTAATAAAAAGTTAGAGATCATTTCCGTATCTGAACCTCTCTTTCTTAAAAAGTCTGCCGGCTGAGATAGGGAAATGAGACTAACATGCCTAAAACTGATCTGGACATAGAACTACTTTTTCAAAGGCAAAGGAGTAACATATATTGATTGTCTAGGCAAAGAAAAATAAAGTTATATTTGATCTTTTTTTTTTTAAACAATCCTATTCCTTTCCATAAAGTAACAACTCCTCCTGCTCCTCCTCCTCCTCCTCATCCTTCTTCTTCTTCTTCTTCTTCGGATAACTGCCTTTAAGTTATATTCATATTAAAGTTTAAACCATTTTCTCCCCATACATCTATAATTTACAACACAATGATATGCTTTTATATTTATATTTTTCTCTAAATAGCATATTCCCAGCTTAGGGCCTATTATTACGTCTGACAAAATTGAAATGAGAGCATTAGAAGTTTGAATTTAGTGAGGTATGTGACCCTTAGGGACTTTACAGTGCATTCTTAAAAAGCTAATCCCATATAGCCTTGAATTACTCCAGTGCCCTTGAGACTGTGTATATTCTGTATTTCTAGTAATCTAATTCAAAAGTCTTGTTTATATATAAAAGTAGGGGACATTGCATGGTTAATATATCTGCCTTATTTAAAATAAAGGACAGCTTTCCTTATTTTCTGCTAAAATAGCATATGTATGCTTCATGCATATTAAATATATTGAAATATAAGTCATTTTTTTACTGCAATTTCCAATCTTTTCATAAGTAATCTGTATGGAATAATATCATAATATTTCTCCCTAGTGCACATCTACCTCCTAGAATTAGTTTTTTAGTTTTAAGAATATTTTCTAATATATTGCATTTAATTGTGTGTTTAGATAAAAATCAACAGGGTACTTACTAACCAAAATACTTTCCTCAGATGTCTAATCATAATATAAAATTTGTTTTTATTAATCTCATGAATTTCATATTTCAGAGTTTATTCTCTGTAATACCATGTGATGAGACTACAGCGAATACGTATTAAATAATATCTAGCCCAGCAGAATGCCACCTAAGCCTACATGATAGCTGTCATAAGTTTAACACAGTATGGTTGAAGTTCTCATACTCTTCTTATTTTCTTAAAATAAATGTGTCTTTGAAGTACCATGCTATTTTTCCTACAGTGCTGTGTGTTTGGAATGCATAAGATTCTCCCTTCTTTTATAGTGTATTCTATACCTGTGTTTCCTAGATTCTTAGACTTGCAGTTTTAAGGAAGCTCTCATAAATCATGCCCATGAAAGTCAGGTTGATATTGTTGATAAAATTTAAAAATTAGCATCGGTTTCCTCTTCCCAGCCTCTCTCATGAAATGTGAAGAATTAAAAAAAAAAATAAACTGTTAATGGATAAGACCACAGACCTTTAAAGCAGGAGAACCATAGTGAAATAAGAGATGTGTTCTCATATAATTTAAATATGCTCTCACTTGAATTCACCCATGCCAAAAATTTTTTTGTAATGGAAGACGTAAAGTGACCTGGAACAGTCAGTTATCATTTTCAGGGCACCATTTCTAGTACAGAATTAACAGGGAAAACCATTCATTGTTTCATTTTTTTCTGAGAGACTGATACAATTTTATTTTTCTTCTGAATGTACAATATGGAAATATGTTATCATAAAAGCATGGTTTGAAGATTGAGAAATTAGCATGAATTACTGAAGAATGGCTATTCTGAGACACTAGGTACTGGGCAAAGGGCAGGAAATTAAACAATAATGAGATTGCGCAAGTGGAAGTTACAGATGTCTTGGGAACACCTTAATGTATATTTTCAACTTGAGAGTTGAGGACCATCTGGCAGGCCATCAGATCTCCTCTTGGCCTATAACTCTACTGGGAGAAAAGTTGGAAGAGTTTTGGAATTCACATTTCAGTTCCTAGCTCACTAAGATTAAGACAAAATTCTAACTTCAGGAGGACAGGTGCTGTGATGAGACACTTGGGAAGTCAGAGTAATACTCTTGAGGGCTAAGCACGCAACATTAGCTAATTCCTTCTTTGAAAGGAATCTCCCTAGGGATTTTAATTGATAATCTAGTTCAAGGTTTTATTTTTGGTATCTTTGTGTTCAGTTTCTTGAATTTAAGAGGGGAAAAAATATCCAGAGCTAGAGGAAGGGAGCATGGTGTAGCTGAGAGGGATGATGAAAAGTGACAAGGGCAAAGAAGTGGAGGAGGGAGGTTCAGAAACCAAGTAAGAGATGGAATGAGCACAGAGTCCAGGTTAAAGATGGGGAACGACATGCAATTATTAGAACAACATTAGGCTTATGTACTCAAAGAAGTACAGGAGATTGTCATTTAAATTCATTAGTTCAGAGCATCAGAAGAAGACAAGTCCAGACTTAGCCTATGTTTGCCTGTAAGCATACAGGTGGGAGGGCTCCCAAGATTGCTTGAATGGAATAGAGAAGTCATAAAAGTCATTAAGGCTTCAGCGATCCAACTTTTGAAAGAATGTTTCTGCGAGGATTATCATTGACCATGTTGTTAGAATAACTTAGAAGGATAGTGGGATTTAACAAATGAAGAAGACAATATTTGTCTAATGAATTAATTAAATATCAATTCTTACCAATAAGTCTTTCTGGCTTTTTCATAAATACCTTTAATTATGTAGCAGCCATGAATGTCTAAGTAAATCATTTCCAGTTTTTCATTGCTCTGATGTTGGAAAGCTCTTGAACATATTAAGATGAAAGTTTATTGGAGTTCCCTGGTGGGTCAGCAAGTTAAAATCTCGTTTTATCACTTTTGCTGCTCAAGTTGCAGCTGTGGTGTGGGTTTGATCCATGGCCCAGGAACCTCTGCATGCTGTGGGTCTGGCCCAACAAAGTTGGAAGTTCATTGCTGGAAATGTTTTTTCTTTGTTTTTTTGTTTATAGTTATTACCATAATAATTTATAATTTTTTTAAATTAGGCAACTGTGTTAAACTATAGCACATATCTGTAGCAAGAGTCTTGTTCTAGAAAGGGGGAGGTCGAGGCACAGGGAAGTAAAAGAAGGAGGAGGTAGGAGAAGACAATGACTTTCTTGCTAGATCCTGACCCTTAATTAAGTGGCTTACCCCCAACAAATGCTTTTGTTTCCACATTTGATTTAACCACATGGAATCAAGAGCAGACAGCAGTCTGAGACCAACCAGCCCTTTACCTACCTGGATCTCTAAGCATAATATGTGAGAGTGCAAATGTAAGTTTTGGATAAAATCAAAGGCAGCACCCATGACCTGAAATAGAACACAGTGCATAAATGTGTGTGCTTACTGCTTCTGAACATTGCAGTAGGTTTAAATGTAAAGCCAGTTGTCCCACCACAGATGGGAATCACTGAGACTCGGAGTGGTTAAGTAGCATGTCCCTTTCTGGTGAAACTGCCAGAGGAGCCCAAGATGTAGCATCTGCTGACCTTCCATGCTCCTGTGACGTTTTATCACCTGCTGTGGGGAATTATTTTCTTCACTTCTCATCCTATTTTTCTACTCTTTCTTCTTCACTACATCCTCTTGTATAATCTTCTTCTTCTGGTACCACTTTTCTACAATTTGCATCTCTTGCTTTCCATCACAAATGGAATAACCCTACCAGGAATTTCTCAGTCACTGCTGAAAAGCCTGACACTCCAAGGAAATTAGACTTGCTCAGGTGCTAAAAGTTGTAGTCACTGTCTCTGTTTCTGGATGTGGAATTTTAGGTACACACACAAATGCATACTTGTCAATAGATATAACTAAGATAACCAACTCCTTGAACCTGTTTTTGTATCACAGTATATTTATGTTTAAAAATGGAGCTTTTATCTTTGTTCTGGTGTGAATAATTGTTTCCCTGTCAGCTTCCAACACAACTGTATTCTGTACTAACGACTTAAAGACACCAAATCCATGTACATTTTTATTTTATGTTTTACGAGATGGATTTCCTTAATGTTTCTCATTGTTCAGTTTAGAAGCTTCTATGATCACCCTTACTCTATGGAAATACTTTCTAAGACCTTGCTTGAATTTTTCAAGATTGAATGTTCTGATCAATGTGTCCGTATGTTTCATTCTTCATTTTCTGCCTAAATTGATTTTCTTCAGACTTTCTAGGCCATTGAAAATCCATTGGGAATTAGCTCTACAAATTTTACGTGGGTGGCTATTGAGCTGAATTTTAGTATTTTTTTAAAAAAGGGGCAACTCCAAATGGATGTTACAAATGAAATACTTTAATTGCCAAGTACTCATAAGAGATTAATTTTAATTTATAGATATTGTGTCAGCAACCTAGATCTTTTACACCAGAAATGGCATGGCATATTAATTTACATGTCATGCTCTTCCTTTAAGGGTCAGGTTGATTTTTTGACAGCTCATCTACTTAGCCACTGCCATTGAGCCAGGCAAATAAAATTGTTACATGAACAGTCCAGTTTTAAAACTCTCAATTCTTTCAGATGACCTTTATGGTATTAAGAAATAGGAGACCCTCAGAAGAATTCACAGAGGAAATATGCAAGAGCAAAAGTGGTCAAAAATTACAAAACTTCCTGCATTGGGTGTGTTTGAAAGTTATAGTCTGAATGTCAAGTTGAAGCTACTACTGTCATTATACATAACTCTTGGTCCTAGTGCCTTTCTCACAAGCAAAGTATAGTGACAAAATTTCCTGGCTATATAACTTTAAGAACCAATTTGAAATGTGTATTTTTTAATACTGAAGATCATCAGTAATAACCCAAATCAACAGATCTTCATAACAATCTCTGTTTTTGTTTTGTCTTGTTTTGCTTTGCTTTGTTTTTTGTAGGGCCACACCTGTGGCATATAGAAGTTCCCAGGCTAGGAGCTGAATCGGAGCTGCAGCTGCCAGCCTAGGCCACAGCCACAGCAATGCCAGATCCAAGCTGGGTCTGCAACCTACACCATAACTCACACTGCACCACAGCAGGAACTCCCAGATAAACATCTCTTTTATATACATCAAAATAATATAAAATCACTACTAATAATGGCATTATAGGGGAGAAAAATGTTCTTCCTTCCCCTTTGGGTTCTTTGGTCAAATAGCTAAATTGGCATAAGATAGATTAGCAGGAGAAAGACAAATTTAATTTGTACATAGGGGAGCTCATAGAAAACTGAGACTCAAACAAGTGACCAAATCAGGCAGCTTTTATACCTTTTAGACATAAGCAATAAACTTGTGAATAATTGACAAGACCAAGGGAGTGCCCACTTCCAGGGTGCTGCAGAGCCAGCCGTAGACGCAGGTGGTCCCTCAGCAGACTACTTCTCATATCTACAGGCTTCAGGACAGTTGTCCGCATTAGATTCCTCGTAATTCCTGATGTGAGCATTGGGTTCACTCTCCTAAAATATTGAGAGTAAAGAGGTAAGACATGGCTTACAAATGAGAAAGGCTGACCTTGAGCGTGCTTTCTAACGACAAAATAGACCTGACTTTGACTTATTATCTGCCTTAGGCAGTCCTGGCAGCAGGAGTTGACATGGCAGGGTATATAAACCAGCCAATTCCCAGCCTCTGAAGGTCTTTTATGCTGAAAAAAAAATTTTTTTTCTTTTTAGGGCCGCACCTGTGACATACGGAAATTCACAGGCTAGGGGTCAAATCAGAGCTGCACCTACTGGCCTACATCACAGCCACAGCAATGCCAGATCTGAGCTGCATCTGCGACCTACACCACACCTCATGGCAATGCCAGATCCTTAGCACACTGAGCAAGACCAGGGATCGAACCTGAGTCCTCATGGATACTAGTCAATTTCCTTACCATTGAGCCACAATGGGAACTCCAAAAGTCATTATTTCAGGTGGACTTTGACCATGTAGGAAGTGTTCAGACATAACAAAAATTAAGATCACAGTCAAAAGAATACACTTATTTGGAAAAATGTCCTGGAAAACATCTGAGATGTTCGACAGTGAAAACTTATTCATACAGTTATTTTAAATTTCAATAAGAAGGCTTGTGGGCTAGGGATTTCCTTCAGTTTAGAACTCTTGAGATGTAATGCACATGAATAAGACCACATTGAAGACCACATTGAAGCCCACATGAATAAGACTGTATCTTCACATTATAGCTGGGACAGAACACAGGTAGAAGTAAAAATCCCCCATGAAGTGGGAGCCTGTTAGATATTAGTTTGTTTGTTTGTTTTTTAGATGGGTTTTATTTTTATTTTTTTTCTTAATGGATTGTATTTCAATTATAGGTGTACATAAATCATCACAAGTCAATTTTACAGATTTTGTATCCCAAACCCACAGTGCATCCCCCCACCCCCCAGATTGTCTTATTTGAAAAACCAAGGTTTTCAAAAGTCTGTGAGTCATTGTCTGTTCTGCAAAGAGGTTCATTGTGTCTTTTTAGTTTCCACATGTAAGTGGTAGCATTGGGTGTTGCTGTCTAATTGTCTGACTGGTTTCACTTCGCATGATAATTTCTAAGTCCATCCATGTTGCTATAAATGTTGGTAATTCGTTCCTTTTAATGGCTGAGTAACATTCCATTCTGTGTATGTACTATATCTTCCCTATCCACTCCTCTGTCGATGGGCATTTAGGTTGTTTCCATGACCTGACTATTGCATAGAGTGCTGCAATGAACACTGGAGTACATGTGTCTTTTCGAGTCATGGTTTCTGCTGGATAGATGCCCAGGAGTGGGATTGCTGGTTCAAATGGCAATTCGATTTTGAGTTTTCTGAGGAATCTCCATACTGTTTTCCACAGTGGTTGCACCAATTTGCATTCACACCAACAGTGGAATAGGGTTCCTTTTTCTCCACACCCTCTCCAGCACTTATCATTTGTAGATTTTTTGATGATGGTCATTCTGGCCGGTGTAAGGTGGTACCTCATAGTGGTTTTGATTTGCATTTCTCTAATGAGGAGCGATGTTGAACATCTTTTCATGTGTTTATGTGCCATCTGCATGTCTTCTTTGGAGAATTGTCTGCCTAGATCCTCTGCCCATTTTTGGATGGGGTTGTTTGTTTCTTTGGTGTTGAGCTGTAGGAGCTGTTTGTAAATTTTGGAGATGAATCCCTTGTCAGTTGAATCATTTGCAAATATTTTCTCCCATTCTGTGGGTTGTCTTTTCGTTTTGTTTAAGGTTTCCTTAGCTGTGCAGAAACTTTGAAGTTTAATTAAGTCCTATTTGTTTATTTCTCTTTTTATTGTCCTTACTCTGACAGATGGATCTGAGAAGATGTTGGTATCATTTATGTCAGAGAGTGTTTGGCCTATGTTTTCCTCTAAGAGTTTTATAGTATCTGGTCTTATATCTAGATCTTTAATCCACTTTGAGTTTATTTTTGTGCATGGTGTTAGGAAGTGTTCTAGTTTCATTGTTTTACATGTAGCTGTCCAGTTTTCCCAGCACCACTTATTGAAGAGGCTGTCTTTTGTCCAGTGTATATTCTTGCCTCCTTTATCATAGATGAGTTGACTATAGATGTGTGGATTTAATTGTGGGCTTTCTATCCTGTTCCACTGATCTATATTTCTGTCTTTGTGCCAGTACCATATGGTTTTGATGACTGTAGCTTTGTAGTAGAGTCTGAAGTCAGGGAGCCTGATTCCTCCAGCTCCATTTTTCTTTTTCAGGATGTCTTTGGCTATTCTGGGTTTTTTGTGTTTCCAAACAAACTTTAAACTATTTTGTTCTAGT
>PVHT021183518.1:1888152-1916976 GCA_004024745.2 Catagonus wagneri
AGGTTTTGGAGTGTCGTGTCTTTGTTGTCATTTGCTTCTAGGTATTTTTTAATTTCCTCTTTGATTTCTTCAGTGATCCATTGGTTGTTTTCTTGTTTTTGTATCCATTCGGCTAGTCTGTGTCTTTTGGTTGGGGCATTCAGTCCGTTAACATTTAAGGTAATTACTGATATATATGTTCTTATTGCCATTGTATTAACCGTTTGGGGTTTTTGTTGCTTTTTTTTTTTACCCTGAAGTTTTGATATAGGAGTCTATATACAAATGAGATTGTTTTAAGTTGTTGGTTTCTTAATTGCATGTGCGTCTCCAGTGACCTTCATTTGTGCTCTCTTCTCACGATTTCTGATTTTGGTAGCACAGTTGTGCATGGATAATTTAGTACTGTATATATGCCTTTACTGATGAGCCTTGTCATTTGTGGTGTTTTTGTTTCTGGTTGTGGCCTTTTTTTTTCTGACTAGAGAAGTTCCTTTAAGATTTGTTGTAAAGCTGGTTTAGTGTTGCATAAACCTCTTAGCTTTTCCTTATCTGTAAAGATTTTGATCTGTCCTTCAAATCTGAATGTGAGCCTTGCAGTGTAAAGCAATCTTGGTTGGAAGTTTCTACCTTTCATCACATTACGTATGTCATGCCACTCCCTTCTGGCCTGTAGAGTTTCAGATGAAAAATCAGCTGATAACCTTATTGGGGTTCCCTTGTATGTCATTTGTTTCGTTTCCCTAGCTGCTTTCAAAATTTTCTCTTTGTCTTTAATTTTGGTCATTTTGATTAATATGTGTCTCGGGGTGTTCCTCCTTGGGTTTATTTTATTTGGGACTCATTGTGGTTCCTGAATTTGACTGAGTGGTTCCTTTCCTATATTAGGGAAGTTTTCAGCTATTATCTCTTGAAATAATTTTTCTGTCCCCTTCTCTCTCTCTTCTCCCTCTGGCACCCCTATAATACGGATATTGGTGCATTTAACATTATCCCAGAGTTCTCTGAGACAGCTCATTTCCTTTCAATCTTTTATCTCTTTTCTCTTCCACATTAGTGATTTCCACTAATCTGTCCTCCACCTCACTGATTCGTTCTTCTGCCTCCTGTATTCTACTGTTGGCTGCTTGTAATGAATTTTTTATTTCAGTTATTGTATTTTGCATCTCTTCTTGTTTAATTTTTACAGCTTGTATTTCTCTGCTCAGTATTTCCTGTAAATGATCAATCTTTGCCTCCAGTTTATTTCCAATGCCTTGCATTATCTTCAGCATCAACAGTCTAGACTGTTGACATTTTACCAATTTGAAACTTCATCATAACATGCTTCAGATATCAAAAGTAATGGTAATAACATAAAAGATGTTGATAAAATTAAGACAAACTATAAACTCAGTGTTTAAACAAGATGCCCATCAGGGATTACTCAGAATGGCAATAATTTTTCTGTGTAATGATATTTCTTATAAAACATACTTGAAAAGGAAAAGTTTTTGAGAGTTCCCATTGTTGCTTAGTGGGTTATGAACTTGACTAGTATCCATGAAGATGCAGGTTCAATCCCTGGCCTCACTCAGTGGATTAAGGATCCAGCATTGCTGTGAACTATGCTGTAGGTCACAGACGCGGCTTGGATCACTCGTTTTTGTGGCTGTGTAGGCTGACAACTACAGCTCCAATTTGACCCCTAGCCTGGGAATGTCTATATGCCACAGGTGCAGCCCTGAAAAGAAAAAAGATAAAAGGAAAAGAAGAAGAAGACTTCTCAATTTTACATGTTAATGGTGGGGATAATACTAAAACTCTTATTATATTTTTTTTCTTTCTCTGACATTAAAATCTCATTTAAAAGTAATAGGTAAAAAGAAACAACAATGCACTTGTAATTAAAAAGCTGGATTCCATTTACATTATTTTTCAACAAGCAAATTCTCTCACCTGGATCCTAAACTCCTTCATAGCAAAACATTTCTCCTGCTGCATCGGTCTGGGCCCAGTCTCCAACTGTGAGCCTGTGGACCACTGCTTATGCACAGGGGAGATACAGCTACCCTGGAGGAGTCATGTGAAGGAAAGAAAGCTGGACAGGAGAAGGTAAAAAGGTGAAGACATCCCTGGCTTCTCCTTTTCTGTTATTTTCTAATCCCCTGACAGCGCAGTTGGCAAAGGAACCGAGAGAGAAAATATTTAGGGCCCAGCAGCCCCCTTCAGAGAAGAGGAGAGCAAGGAAAGGCAGAAGATAGATCTGAGGATAAATTGATAAACGCACCTATCATTATACAGTCATTGTGTGTTCATAACTGTAATAATCTGCACGTACCTAGAATGTTACAGTTTACAAAGCACAGTTGTGTTATATGTCTTACTTGTTCTGATAAATCTGAGGTCATTGTCATTAACAAGGAAATAAGTGTTCAGACTGGAAAATGAATTTATGCAGTATTACACAGAGGAGGAAAATGTAAGATTTGAAGATCAATATCTTCCAGACTGATATTTCCTATTCTTCTGTCTCTCTTTAAACACATATATACACGTACATACATTATATACATATTTACATAAAATCATGTCACATACACATACATGTATATAAATGTTCTTAACATTTTCTAAATTACTAATTTCAACTAGATGTGCATATTGTTTTTCAAAATGTTTGTCTAAACATGTGAAAATAAAATATGTGATCCTCTGCAAAAGCACTGAGCAATCTTTAAGCAATTATCATAACTTCAAATGATCATGTTAATGTTTTAAAATAATTAGAATGACTTACCTTCAGAACCAGAAATCACATCGCTAAGAAATTTTACTTCCTATGAAACTCGATAAAAATTACTTCCTAAGAATATAGCATTAATTTTTAGCAAGTTCTTACTAGCATCCTGGTCTCCCAATTTAGTATTATTTCCCCACCTATTAAGACCCCACATGTGCCTATTCACTGCCAGCACTTTACATGCCTTTTTCTTATAACTTACAGAATTTCTGACAAATCTGTAAAAATTTATATCCTTAACCCTCTCTACATAATATGCCATTTTTTGAAACTCAGACTTGGAAGTTTTCCCATCAGTCTTTATTTTAAAATAATTTTAATCCTATGTGTGTTGTTTTTTGATCTTTTGAGAATTTATTCCATGTATGTTTCATTTAACATGGTGAATGTGTGCATTTATAGTTTTATAATTTTTAAAAATTTGGTGGCCATTATTCTTTGAAATACTTTTTTTCTACACCTCCATTTTCCTTTTGTGACACAACTTGTTCATATATTAAACCATTTTTCATCGTCTCCCAGGTCACTGAGGCTCTATTAATTTTTTTTCCCTATTTGGTTTCAGTTTATTAACTTGTATTGTTTTATCTTCAATTTCATCATCGTTTTCTTCTTTAGTGATTAATAGTCTATTACGCTTGTCCAGTAAATTTTTCATATTAGAAGCTGTGTTTTTTCATTTTATCTAGAAAATGTCATTTATTCTTTTCATATATTGTTTTCCTTCTCAAAAAGCTTAGCATTTTCTTTAACTCATTGAATGTATTTATACCATCTGTTTTAAAGTCTTTGCCTATGATTCCATCATTTTGTTATTTCTGTCTGTTTCAACTGACTAATTTTTCTCGTACATTTTAATTGTATACTAGATTTTTAATTTTTTTTTTGTATTTTTGAGTGCCGCACTTGGATGCATTACTCTAAAGAGCATTGGTCTGTGTCCCAGTAGTCTTTGAAGCTCCTTTTAAAGCTTTTGAGTGCAAGTCTTGAGCAGTCTTACTCTAGGGTAATGTATTCTTCCTTCTAATGCAGACCTTCCTTGTGCTGGGGCTTTAGTGTCCAGTGAGGTTTCTGGATCCTGGCTAGTGAGAACCATGGACTGTGGATACCGCTCTTGGCTCAGCAAGTTGAGGAGGTATATACATCAATGACAGAACTAAACTTTGGAAGGGAGATTTCTTTTTTTTTTTTTTTTGAGTTATAAATTTCTAAGTGATAGACTGCACAGCGAAAGTGGATTGGTTACTCAGAATCTGAAATCATGAAATTTTCTCATTTATTATTTGTTTTCTCTATGGCCTCTTTTTGGATAACACTGATTTTTAAAATCATGGTCTATGCTTTGAAGCAGCAGAATAACAAACTTTTTACAGTATTGTTAGCTCACAATATAAAGGCCTTTATTGATACCTAAATAAAACTCTGTTTGATATTCATAAGGAATTTTAGAGTGAAAAAAATTAACATTTGAATTATCTCTATGTAACATTATATTCAAGATGATAATGCAAATTCACAAATGAATTTTGGCAGTGCTTGCAGCCATTTGGGTCAGAAGTATTAAATTACTTGTGGGCAATTTGAGAACTTTGAATGCTATAAAACATAAGTATGATTAGTTTAATATAGAAAACCTCATTAATAAAACACAATCAACCTTTATAAGCAGACTGCATGTGTAAAGACTCTTATTTCTGCTTTAGAAATTCTAATAATTTGTTGGCTTAAAATGCAGTATTCTCTTTTTCCTATATATTAGTTTTCAATGTGCCAGCAGCTATAGATTTTATTCACTTTTCTATTGTAAGCATAATATTATAATTTGACATTTTTGTATATTTACCGTCTTGGCCTTTTACTTCTCCAATATGGAAAAGATGTAAAATAAGGGAACAGAAGAAACAGATTTGTGATTTGTGCCCAATTTAGTGGCTGTGGACACATTGCTTAGCCTTTCTCAATACATTCTTCTCAACTGTAAATTGAGAATAACATGGCTTATAGACTTCACTAACATCAGCTATACAAACATATGTGAAAGAGTTCTATAAATGAGAAAATATTTTGTATTCATCATTAATTATATATGTGTGCATGTCCATCTTTTCAAAAATGAGAAGGCCAAGGACATAAGCCCTATGTCAGCAATTTAATATTCCCCATACTTGACTTCACAAATCCCACAGTTTTAAGAGCATAAAAAAAGATAATGGAATGTACTCTTGAGTGATGAAGTATGGGCCCCAGACTCTTAAAGTTACTTAACCAGAGCGCTTCACATTTTTGCTAATTTAATTTCAATTGGCTTTTTAAATAGAGCGCTGGTCCTTTTTTAATTCACAAGTCTCACAATTAGAAATATAAAGGAAGAACAATGTGACATAATTCAAAAGAGCAAAATACGAGACTGTTTCAAGACATATGGAATTCTTGAACTTTCAACCACTCTTCTGAAAGTTCCAATCTCCAGCATTAAGATTTAAGTTAGTCCCTGACCCAAATAACAACCTCTTTGGGAGGAGATGGACTACTGGAGAGAAATTCCTTTATCTCCCTTATAGGTAATTTTCAGTGATAATCCCACTCATTTTGTTATTTTGTTAAGGTAAAGAGTTAAAGAAACCTCCTAAACTGTTGGTGGGAATGTAAATTGGTTTCCCCATTGTGGAGATCAGTATGGAGGTTCCTTAAAATCTAAAAATAGAACTACTAAATGATTCAGCAACCCCACTCCAGGGCATATATCTGGAGAAAACCATAATTTGAAAAGATATATGTGGAGTTTCTGTTGTGACTCAGTGGCTAACGAACCCGAATAGCATCCATGGGGACATGGGTTTGATCCTTGGCCTCACTCAGTGGGTTAAGGATCCGTTGCTGCCATGAGCTGTGGTATAGGTCACAGATGTGGCTTAGATCCCATGTTGCTGTGGTCTGGCGTAGCCCTGCGGCTACAACTCCGATTCGACTCCTAGCCTGGGAACCTCCATATGCTGTGGGTGCAGCCCTAGGGAAAAAAAAAAGCAAAGATATATGCATTCCAAAATTCATTACAGCGCTATTGACATTAGTCAAGATGTGGAAGCAGCCTAACTGTTCATCAACAGAGAAATGGATAAAGAAAATAAGGTATACAAACAGACACACACACACACAGTAATATTACTCAGTCATGAAAAAGGAAATAATGCCATTTGCAGCAACATGGATGGACCTAGAAATTATCATACTAAGTGAAGTAAGAGAAAGGCAAATACCAAGTGATATCACTTACATGTGGAATCTAATTTTTAAAAATGATATGAGTGAACTTACTTACAAAACAGGAACAAATTCACAGATATTGGAAACAAAAACAAAAACTTATTTTTACCAAGGAGGGAACCAGGGGAGAGGGATAAGTTAGGAGTTTGGGATTAACATATACGCACTACGTATATCAATTAGATAACCAACACGGACCTACTGTATAGTACAAGACACTATACTTAATATTCTGTAATAACCCATATGGTAAAAGATTCTTAAAAAGAATGAACATATGTATATGTATAACTGAATCATTTTGTTGTACACCTGAAACTAACACAACATTGTAAAACAACTATACTCTAATAAGATAATTTTTTAAATCAAAGAATTAAAGAGTTCAGTTGTTAATGAGAACTCTTAATAACTCTAGAAGGAAGAACTCAGAAAAAAATCAAAATAATTTATGTTTTTAAGTTCATATTTTTAACCTTGCAATTGACTCTTTGTAACCTCCTAGGACTAATGACATACTAAAGCTCGTGCGTTGCTTGTAAATATTGGTTTAATGTTGTCTTCAGGAGTCACTTCGACATGTAAAAATATTACTCCGCTTACATTTTCCCCACTGCCAATTCACACATTGAGATAGGGACCCTCTCCTTTCCCATTTCGTACATCAGCATTATCCAACTCAGTGCTTTTACCAAACAATACTCATCAAACAATAGTCCAGTATGCATTTAGTCAATTCAAATCCTAAAATATCCTTCAGTAGAAAATATCTTCCAATGATCACCCAGAGAGTAAGATTTAAAACTGTATCTGATACACTCTCAAATTATTCCTGTGTTCCCATAGGAAAATTTTGAATTCCCCTAAGTATAATTCATTATGTCTTTATTGTTTTTGTTTTGTTTTATTTTCTTCAGTCCTAGCCAGAGTAGTCTTAGAATTCTAGTTGGCTACCAAGGAGAGATATAGATTATGTAGTTTTCCAGGACCTCTCAATTTTATGTTTACATTCAGTCTTATCTCTGCAAGTCTATGTAGTAGTATAAAATTGGAATCAGATAGAAGCAGGGATAATGGAAGAAAATTGAGAGCTTGAAGCCAATATAATCAGAAGTATCTATCTATGAAAACTGTGAAAGAGTTGTTATTGACAACTCTAATACCCCCTCCTATTTGCATGAGCTAATTCAATGTTAGCAAAGCTCTTTCACATGTGCATGAGCCACTGAGGTTAGATAAAATGTCTTGAGTTATGACTGCTTCACATTAGGGAAAATCTAGAGCCCAAGGCGGCAAATGAATGCTAGAGGATATAAGAGGCAGTGAAGATGGATTTAAGTTTTAAAACAAGGGCCTCTGTTCATTCCTGAGGACTAATAATGAAAGAACACTGTACCAAAAATGGTCTAGTTTCTGGTGAGTAGAAGTGTTCAGTGAAAATGGGCAAAATGACACAGTAGAAAGTGCATTGACCCTGGGTCACATAGATCTGGGTTCTTAGTGCTGCATGGCAACCACACCAAACTTGGTAGCATATTAAAACAACAATCACTTCATTATGCTAACAGATTCTATGGGTCAGCAATTTGGAAAGGGCCTAGATGGGGTGGCTTGTCCCTGCTTCATACCATCCGAGCCTCTCTTAGGAAGACTAGAGCAAGGTGAGAGAGCCTGGCTTATCTAAAGTTTCACTCTTTTACAGGTCTGATAACTGATGCTGACTTCAGCTGAGATGGTTGGCTGGAACTGAGGTCTCTCCTCTTAGCCACTCGGGCTTGCTTACAGCATGATACCTGGGCCTCAAGGGTGAGTGATGCAACAGAAGGAGGTAGAGATATGTGGCACGTTTATGATCCAAACTCAGAAGTCATGTAGCAGCATTGCTTTTATTGTTCTCTGTTGGTTAAGACAATCACAAGAGTCTGCTGGGTTTCAAGGGTAGGGGACCACATTAATTTTTTTAGACCCCATTATTTGATGGGAAAAAAATGTAAGACAAACCTGTGGGATGGAAAATATTCCTGTAGCCACCTGGGAAATACATTCCGCCATGATCTAGATGTCTGTCATCATTCCCCGGATCCAAATATGTTTCCATTATATTTTTTCTTCTTCACCTCTGTGGACTGTATTCTTTTCACTATATTCATTTAGATATTGGTTATTTCAGAAATCCTTTATCTATAAACACTGCTCACCTTTCTTCTGTACTGCCCTTTTCTTTGAATCATATACTGTAAAACTAGATTATTTTTGGATTGGATCTCACTGCACAAAACTACCGAGAAATCTGATGGTGCAAGCAATGTTAGTGATTTTTACGTTTATTCAAAAATTCACCAATATATTGCTTGTCTTCTGTTACACAGATGTTATAGATGATACAAAGTGTCAGCATAAAAGACACCAGTCTCAAAGAGATTAAAATTTAGTGGAAGAGATAACAAATAAATAGTAACATTATTTATTCTTTTAAATAATATTTGCTGGTCAACTTCTGTATGTTAGATGTCTAACTAATGGAAATATAAGGAAAACAAGACAAGCAAGGATCTGATCTTGTACAACTTCATACACATGTGAGAAGGAAGGCCAATAAAGCCACAAAGAAATAAACACTATATAGAACGCCCTTAGGGAATAGGGTGAAGCAATAGCAAATGAACAGGTGGGACTTTGGATTGAATGACCAGGAATTCACCCCTAAGAAGATGGCATTCAACTGAAATCTAGTTACAAACATTTTTAGGCCATCTACTAAGATATGACTTGATCCCCCACAACCGAAAACCATTTATTCAATAATTTATCCTTCGCTTATGTTGCCAAAACACAGCTTGTGTTCACTGGTGTTGAATAGAAATGCAGAGGCAAAGTTTTGGGTGAGGTAGAAAAGAATACCTATATTGTTTTGTCAGGCAAAAGGGAGCCCAGCAGGCTAGTGTCCTCAAAACTTTGTGTCTGACCCCGCAGGGCATAATAAGGAGTCTTACAGTGTTCAAGGAGGAGAGCATGATCAGCTTGTGGACAGTTTCCTGACTGGTTGATACTGAGGTAGTTGGGAGTCAGTATCATCAGCCTTCTGGTTCTACTGGTCTGGGGTCTGCGTGCTGGTGGGCAGCACACAATAAACTTTTTCCACCTGGTGGGAGTTTCAGTATCTGCAAAACAACTCAAAGAACATGGCTCAGAACATTATCTTTAGTCCTTGAGGAAGAACTAAAGGTTCTTGACTTTGTCTAATGGCTAAAGTATTATTATTTTGTCTTGCATGACTATTTTCCATTCTTTCTGTATCTTCTCAACTTCTCTGATTAAATTTATTCTTTGACAAAAGTTTTTTTTCTACAGACAAAAGGCAGATGGAGGACATGGGGGGGTATATTCTGGGAAAGGCCCACAGGGTTCTGCTCAATTACAACTACTCAGTGGAAATATTACTATTTCGTATGTGTTATATTACTGTTATATGTATGTTACATCTAGGTCCTACATATGCATATGCTCAGTTTTCTAACCTTTTATTTCCTTGACTTGTTCAAGTCTGTACCTTATCATACTCACCTAATTAATAGCATTTTTAATATCTAATATGTAGTAAGGCAAACCCTCTCTCCTTAGTCTTCTTTCTTAAAATTACTTAGACTATTCTTGCACATTCATGTTTCCTTATAAATTTCATATCAGTTTCTCAAAATATATACATATTTGAATTATTTTGCACAATGTAGAGCAAAATAAACTGCTCTCACTTTTGGAATAAAGAAAATACATAAAATCTGTTTGATAAATGTTTTCTAAACTATTACTTTATATTGACACTCTGTTAGATATGAGGGCTAAAGAAAATAATTAAATAAGAAAACATCCCTGCCTTCCTAAGAATTTAGCCTAATGAAGAGGGTATAGAAACATAAAAAATTGATTGCATTTTCTGTGGTTGCTGGGTAGTGTGTTCTACTTTTCCTGCAGTGTGTACCATGGCCATTCTTCTCACTCATGAGACAATCTGTTGGGTTTTGCTATTCACACGACTCTTTCTTATTGAATTTTATATATATATATATATATATATATATATATATATTTGCTTTTTAGGGCCACCCTCACTGTATATGGAGGTTCCCAGGCTAGGGGTCAAATTGGAGCTACAGCTGCTGGCCTACACCACAGCCACAGCAACACCAGATCCAAGCTGTGTCTGTGACCTACACCAGGCTCACAGCAATGCCAGATCCTTAGCCCACTGATTGAGACCAGGGGTCAAACCCGCAACCTCATGGTTCCCAGTCGGATTCATTTCCACTGCGCCACGATGGGAACTCCTAGATGTGTACTTTTTTTTTTTATCATGCCTCGTGTGCCTTCTCTGTGCTACCTCCTGTAGTTGAATATGGAAGTGGTCTATTCTGTCCAGGATCTAATGATCTAGAGGTAGAGACAGACAGGGAGACAAGTACAGCAACAGCTCATCAGTAAATACTGTGAGAGAGGAGCAAAGGACTCAGTGAGCATCACACAGTGTGGCCAGAGCACTGAATTATGGCGATTAAGGAGTTCCTCTCAGACTGCTAGGTGCGAGCCCCCATTATCCCATGCACCCACCTCTGTGGAAGCTTCAAGTTGATACTTACTGTCCATGACTCTCAACTTTTAGATCCGTAAAATGAGGAGAATAAGAGAACCTTCCACATAGAATGAGGCAATCTATGCAAAAAAAAAAAAAAAAAAAAAAGAATCACAGGATAAGTGCTCAAGCAATAATATCTATTATTGTTATTAATGAACAGGAAAAATTTTTAAAGGAGACACATACCTCATATCCCTTAGAAGAATGAAGAAAGATCTTAGGGAATAATATTATAAATTACCTTGCTAACTGTTGGGCTCAGCCCAATATCAAAAACCACCAAAATCAAATGGTGGCTATTTTGATGCACATTTTCACAGATTAGGAAATAGGCCCAAAGAGGTTAAGAAACTTCCTCAGAAGTACTGTCCAGTAAGAAGCAAAGATGGAAATCAAATATTACACATCCTACGTCTATTACTTTATGTGTGGCCAGGCCACTCGAGATGGCTGTACTTCTGCTCTTGTACATCCCCTTATCGACCAGAGCCAGCTTCACCTGCACCCTAATTACATGACCGACCACCTACATGCTTGCCCCAGCCCCCAGCTAGTGATTATTCTACCTTAGATCAGAACACTCCACTATACTTACTAAAGGGGTGGAGAGAGGCGTGTCCCTCTACTTGTTTCCCTGGTGACTGATGAGTCAGCCTGATACCAGTTTCCCCTGTAACTTGAAGACTCTTCTTGCCCCTGGAGTATCACTCTAGGACCTTGCCTCAGACATGTAAGATCCCTCATCTATTAAATCATTGATGTCTGTTGCTGACTTCAGTGTCTTTCTGTGTTCTTGAAGCTGGGCAAGTACAGGGCTTTCAGAACTGAGGTGCAGCCCAACACTCTAAATAGGGATGCCTGCTTCCTGTCAGTTACCTACTTATAATAAGATATGAGTCGCTAAGACTGTTGAGTCAGTGCATCTGCAAAAGCAGCAGCTGAGTTTTTCTCTGCCCACTCTTCTAAAGTGCCTTAGAGTTAGTTCCCTGGTGGCCCAGCCGGTTGGCATTGTCACTGTTGTGGCTTAAGTAGCAGCTGTGGCACGAGTCTGTTCCCTGGCCCTGGAACTTCTGCATGCCATAGGTGAGACCAAGAGAAAGAAAAGAAGAGTGCCTTGAATTGTTCTGATGTGTACTCATTACACCTGGTAATGGAGGAGAAAGGGAGGACATGTTCACTTCAATTCAATTTTGAAAAACTGTTACAGTGAGTTAGGTTAGGGGGAAGACTTTTGTCTTTTGACCAGTTTAGCTAAAGAGTTTTAATCTGAGTCTTTTGGGGAACACTACCAGTTTCCAAGGAATGAAGCTAGCATACGGTTATTTCTTTTGGTATATGTTTAGGGGTTGCAAGAAAATAAAAATTTCTACCCAATAGAAAGCGCAGTTTGAATTACTGATGGTCTGACACTCTTGTGTAAGTTTTCTCTTTTAGTTCTGAGCCACATGTAAATGTGGCGGTGTAAAAATCATATTATGCCATTTTAGAAAGGGGGCAAGCATTGAGATTCTGAGTTCATGATAAGAGAATTTTAAACATTCCCCAATTTTTCTTTCCTTATCTTAAAGTTTCATACTAGTATCCTGTGGCCATCTGCATTGTCTCAATGTAACAATCCTTCAGCTTGATTTTAAACATATTCTATCTGTGCCTCAAGCATGAAACATGCCTATCTACTGTGCCAGCTCAGAAAAATATTTGCTTTGGAAAAATCTAACTAGTTATAGTCCCTTATTTATGTACTGATGACCCCTGGCCATGCACTTGAGTTAGGAAAGACCTTCCACTGCTTTTCTGGGAAGGCTTTATTTGAGGCTAATTTTCACTTTTGTATATTATTGCATTATTTTTATTAGCTAGAAATTATGAAGAAAATACCTGGAGGAATAATCAATTCCAGGATAAAGAATTCTTCTCCATAATGAGAGAGCATAATTATTTGTTCACATGTCCACATTTATAATTTGGTTTCATAACAGAATCCAAATGCAGTCTCACAAAAATCTATCTGAATTGAATTTTTACAATTATCAGGGGTTTAAAATAAATTTGATAATTTTGTACTTCAGTGAGTTTTGAATTATAGCTATATCAGTCTTTTATTATCATCTGCTTTAACATTGATAATATATAATAGAATATTATATATATACTATGTGTATAACCACATAAAATATGTTACATGTTATAATAATATCATATATTTATATATAGCCATAAAAATTATAAAATCTTTCCATTTGCAACAACATGGATGGACCTGGAGGATATTATAGTAAGGGAAATAAGTCAAATAGAGAAAGACAAATGCTGGATGTTATCACTTATGTGTGGAATCTTAAAAACAAAACAAAAAAATGAACAAAGATAACAAAATAGAAACAGAGTTATAGATACAGATAACAAACAGGGAGTTGCCGGGGGGAAAAGATTAAGGGAGGGGGGAATAAATAGGTGAGGGAGATTAATAGGTATGAACTTCCAATTGTAAAATAAATAATAGTTACAGGTGTGAAATGTACAGTGAAAGGAACATAACAACTAGGCAATATCTTTGTATAGAGACACATCGTAAGTAGACTTATTGTGGTCTTCATTTTAAAATGCATAGAAATATCAAATCACTACGTTGTGTTAGGAACTAGATAGTGTTCTAGACCAATTATACTTCAAGAACAAATAAATATAAACATAGAAGAAAATATCAGATTTGTGGTAACTGAAGGTAGCGGGTTGGTTAACTGGTTGAAAGTCAAAAGGGATAACTCCCAGTTATATGTAAGGACTAGGGATATAATGTACACCATCATAAATGTAATTAAAACTGCTGTAAGTTATACTGCAAAGTTAAGAGAGTCAATCCTAAGGTTTCTCATCACAAGCACCATGACTGGTGCTGACTTGGTGGTGGTGGGCTAGATTCTGACATGTCAGGCTGTGGGGCTCTGGTGGTCCTAGGGCTGTTGCCTTCCCATAGGTGAGCGAGGCTGGTCCCAGGACTTGTGCTGGCCCACTGGTTTTTGGGGCCAGGTCCTGGCCCTTCAGGTGGATAGAGTTGGGTCCCAGGATGATTGTGGGCCCAGGGGGTTCTTAAGGTAGTTGGCTTGCTTTGGGTAGGGCTGTGTTCCCATCCAGCTAGGTGCTGGCCCTGAGGCATCCTAGTGCTGGTTCTATGAAAGGCTGGTTGGGAGGGTCTGGATCCTGGTATCAGTAAGCTACTGGGAGGATTGCAAAATAGCACTTGCCAGCATCAGTGTCCTTGTGGTGGAATGAGCCTGAAAACGACTACCACCAGTGTCTCTGCCACCGGGTGAGCTCCAGTTGCCTCCTGTCTCTGAGAGGCTCTCCAATACTGGCAGGTGTCTCTGACCCTGACTTCTTTCAAATTACTGCTTCAGCCCTGGGTCCAAGAGCATGTGAGATTTTATGCGTACCCTTTAAGAGTGGACTCTTCATCTCCCACAACTCCTACCTCTCCTGAAAACTGCCCCCACAGTCTTTGAAGCCATCTGTTCTGGGGGATTGTCTTTCTTGTGCTGAACACCTGGACCAGGGAGTTCAATGTGGAGCTCAGCTCTCTCAGTCCTTGGGGAGAATCTCTGTAATTGCAGTTCCCCTCCCACTTGTGAGTCATCCACCCTAGGTGTGGTCTTGACTGCACTGCATCCCCCTCACCCTGCCCATCTCCTTGTGGTTCCTCCTTTATAGCATTAATTTTAGAAATCAGTTTTGCTAGTTTTCTGGACTTTCTCATCAACAGTTGCTCTGTAAATAGTTAGAATTTCAGTGTACCTCTGAGAGGTGAGCTCAGGGTCTTCTTACTCTGACAACTTGGCCACTGCCCAACCAAATAATACTTATTTTGAAATAAAAAAAAACTGAGGTTTTCTTATCCTCTAGATATTTAATATTAAGTTAGTTGTCATAAAGAATGTTAGATCCAAAGTACCAATGAAAATGGTGGCAGTGGAAATTGTAACTCATCATTTTTCAATAATGAGATGAGTTTTTGACTTATGTAATAAAAAAAGCAAGCATAATTCCATAACTCAATTCCCTTTTCATCCAAAAAGTAATGTCTTACAAATTGCTCTTGCATCTTAATCTAATGAAAGGTCCTGAAAATAAATTTGTCTTAGGAAACTCAGCAACAGAGCTAGAATATCAACTCAAATGAAGTTTTCAATTATTTATAATTTAAATGGAAATTGGTCTACTGTTTTCTACATTTCGGACTCTAAAATACTATTTCCTAATGAATGGAACTGGAGCTCTTGTTTGAGACAGAACAGACCTAAAACATCCTGTCATTCCAAAAGCTATCAGAGTAGGAAAGTCATGTCAACAGGACTTGAGAGTTCAAGGAAACATCTTGTTGACCAAAATATTAAAAAACAAACAAAAAAAACACTGAGGAGCTTCCACTGTGGATCAGCCGGTTAAGAACCCAACATAGTGTCCATGAAGATACAGATTCAATCCCTGGCCTTGCTCAGTGGATTAAGGATCTGATGTTGATGCATGCTATGGTGTAAGTTGCAAATGTGACTTAGATCCAGTGTTGCTGTGGCTGTGGCTGTGGCTGGCAGCTGCAACTCCAATTTTACCTCTAGACCAGCAACTTCCATATGCAGCAGGTGCGGCTATAAAAATATAGTAATGATAATTAAAAGATAAAATAAAATGATTTAAAAAGTGAGTAACAAACAAACTGGCATAGCATCATGGTATTTTAATATAGATGACTCAATAGTAGTAATAAAAATGTTGATCTCCTTTTGAGCATTCTAGAAACATGCTAATGCTAGGCAAGTACCTTGTTATTTTAAAAAATATAGAACAAAAATAATGCCTTTGCCAGCAGTATATCCAAATAACTGATTACAGGAAGTTTCTTGTTTGTAGAAGTATTATAGATGACAGTGAAGAAGAAATGATAACATATCACCAGTTTTCAATCTACAATAGGATAATGGATCTAGGCAGTAACCATCAATGACTGCTAAATTCACAAATCATTTTGGAGAGACTTAAGACCTTTCTATATATCAGTAATTTATATTCTAGGTTTATGGTATAAATAATGGAGGAAATTGCACCTAAGTTATGAATGCAGGGCATTCCTAGCAGTCTGTTGTTCTTGTTTAAATATATCAGCACAGGTATAACAGAGCAAACTATATTCAGTATCCTGTCCTAAACCATAATGGAAAAAAATATGTGAAAGAATGCATATATGTGTATGACTGAGTCACTTTGCTGTGTATCAGATATTAACACATTGTAAATCAACTATATACCAATAAAAAATAAATTTAAAACAATATATACATATATCAGCACAGTTGATCTGTTTTTTCCTTCAACCTGGCTTCTGCTTGTAAACATAGAATTTTTATGTCTTCATGAATAGATCAGGAAAACCCAAAGGATCACAACCTAATTATAATTTCAAGTTTTCTACATTGTCTCTTTTATCTGTTATTAAGTTTCAGTCTCTACTGCGACTGGTCTGGTTCACAATTACTGTAACTTCATCGCTGAACAATGGCAGAAGCCACCTGACTGTTTTTTTTTTTTTTTAATCTACTCAGCCACCAGAATTGGCTTTCTAAATCACAGCGGTCATTGCATTACTTCATTTTCCAAAAATTTCTCAAGATTTTTTCCATAGAATACACCTGTATTAACTTCACCTGGACATAATTCTTTCCATACCACATTCTGTTACATCCCCTATTGTAATTTACAATCTCAGTAGAGTCAACTATGCTGTGATTTTCCAGGTCTCCTTATCGCATATGCTGTTCTGTAAGCCTAACTCTTACATAAGAGTACTCTTACATATAATTGTATCATGGAAATTTCAATTTATCAAAACGTGTGTGTGTGTGTGTGTGTGCATGCTTGTGTGTGCGCACGTGTGTGCATGCACATGAGCTAGTAAGTATCTAATAATGTGAAAAGTTGGATACTTACAACAGGAAAGCACTTAATTAAGGGACTGAAAAGTCTATTACTACATCAATGAGTGTGTCTGTAATGCAGACTGGCTCATACCCGAATAGTATACAGAGGGTTGATGTCAATATAATCTGGAAATCAAGTTGAGTTATTCACAGTTTTTCCATTAGTATTATGATGCTCCAAGCTAGAGCAGCTAAATGCAATATACAGAAAGAAAGGTGGACACAGTCCATGGAGGATTGAATTATTTTGTTTGATGCTCATTTAGCTCATTTTTTTTTTGTCTTGGCTCAGTTTGGACACACATCCTGTTCCATATTTCATGTTCTTTCTACATAGTTCTCCTTAATCTGTGTGTTTTATCCTTGTGTCTAAATTTAGCAGTTTCAAATTTGTTTACAGCCCTCTGGCCACAAGACCATTGACCTTTATTTTAATGGTAAATTTGAAGGTATTTTCTAGCATTTTTTTTCATTTTGTACAATTTTTATTTTTTTGCCATGATAGAGTTGATATTGTATTGATATCAGACCATATTTTTCATAAAGATATATTAGTTTGAGTAGTTTGTTCAAAATTATATTTTTCCCATAGTCCTCTTATTTTTTTAGAAGTCAAGGCTATTTATGGATGCATGTATCATGTTGTAGTATTCAATTAGGAATGTTAAAGAAATAACTTATACATGTTCAGAAGAGTTTGCCTGTTTCCTTCATCCTTTGCATGATTTATGATTTTACCTATGCTGCCCCTTCATTTCTAACACAAAGGACACCTGTTTTATAGCTAGTCTATTTTGTCTCAGCTTCATTTAATATACCTAACATTACATTTCTAAACTTTTAATTTTGCTTCAACTTCACTGTTTTCTCTTCCATGGCTCTAATTATTTCTATGTTCTAAAAATAATTGCCTTGTAATCTGTGATTAATAAAATGGCCCATTGTGCAAAATTACTATGTGATGGGTTTTGAGATCTTCAAATACATATTACAAAAGATGCCATCTTCATAGGATTCACTTAGTGGTACCTCACAAATACCCTAAGGTCTACTAGAAGCAAGGTAGTGGATAGTTCACACTTCAATGGATAAAATCCCCCTTGAGTGTTCTGACAATCTCAGTCCCTGCATGTCTTGTCTTGGGCACCTAAGTTTCTAAAGACCAGCATTTGCTGGCTCTGCTCTTCCAATTCTATGGCCAGTAGGAACTCAATGGTCAGGATGTGAAGGGCGAGATCTGGACATGGTCTCCTGTCTTTCCAAGGCTGGTGCCTCAAGGTAGCAGCCCTGAGGGCCTCCACGTGCGCCATCCTGACCTCTCTCTCTTTCACTGCAGCCAACATGGCCTGATCAAGTCTCCATTGGAATTTCAGATTTTATTCTAGTTCCTCATTGGATCTGGATACCATTGTAAGCTCCAGCCTGGTAACCTGGGAGCTTCACTCTCTGAGTTAGTTTTAAACAACTCCTTTTCTCTGGGCTCACTCTGGATATTTTACTGTAACTGCACCTTGTCCCACATTTTTGTCCTTGACCTCAGAGTCAGCCACCCATGCAGAGGAGGATTTGCTTTCCAGGAGCCTTAGAACTACATGTCCTCTTCCTCCTGCTCAGCTCTGGACACAGCTGAACGTAGGCACCAGGACTGCCTTCAGCACGTGGATTTGTGGTTTATACTCCTGACTTCTTTGATTGGCTTGTCTTCCTTCCTAGCAAATTTTGTTACTATTCTTCTGGGTATCCTTGGTTTTTAAATTTCAGTTAGGATCTTCCATCATGCTTTTAAAGAGGTGAGGTTAGGAGGACCTTAGCCACTCTGGCAAACTAGCCGTCATCTCAGTGGTTTAAGTTAATATAAGCTTGACTCTCATCTCATAACAGTCCAGCATGAGTGTCCCTGATCAGCAGATGTGTTCACCAGTGCTCTGTTTGTTCCACTCGACACACTGAGGCACCCAGCCCATCTCTTCAGCACCTGCCTGCTAAGGTCTCTCTGCACTTTGCATCAAAGTGCAGAAAGGAGACATTTGTGGGTCAAGCCTGAAAGTTGTGTATACTAACACTTAGAAAAGCTGGAAAAATAGACCCCCCTGTGGCCAGAAAAAAAAAAGAATAAACAAGGACCATTGATCAGCAAGCAACCTCTGTGTGGCACTCAAGAGAATATACAGAACACTGTAACATGGGTGTATCTCATCAAAAACCATAAGCACCTTAGCGTGTACTTTATTTTCCTAAATCATGTTTTATTTTGGGCCATGCCCACGGCATACAGAAGTTCCCTGGCCAGGGACTGACCTGAGCCACAGCAGTGACAATGCCAGATCCTTAACCCACTGAACCACCAGGGGACTCCATAGCATGTACTTTAAATTATACTTAAGTCATGACAGATACTTAAAGTAGCTTAAAAATGTCTTTAGAATAAGAGCCAGGTAAAATAAACACCTCAGGTACAAATATCATGTATCATGTCTAAGATTTATAGTTAGGGAATTTAAAGTGGTAAAACTACAGGAAACTTGAACAAATCCAAATAACTTCCAGAGTTATTATCTTAATACCAACTTTATGCATGACATTGAGGAGGAACACACAAATGATTAACAACTGAGGCATAGTTCAGAGGGCTTGTTTTCTAATGGGGAGATCAATATGTAAATAACAGAATCTGTTATGAAGACCAGAGGAAATAAGGTTGAGAGACTGAATTAAAATAGATGTGGAAGGATCTTTGACTTCTGCGGGGATCTAGCTAACCTGTTTTGATTGCCTGACTCCCAGTCCACAGGGCAGTGATTTTCTCTGGCATTGTCAATGTGACACTTTCAAGGGTCATGTTCCAGTAATGAACCTCTCCTCCATTCGCTGACACATCTATCGGCATGCAAATGTCAATGTCAGTAACCTCCTTTCTTTAGCTCTATTCAAATTCAAAAAATAAATTACCTGTCCTCTCCAGGGTCAAACTCCCATATCTTGGAGATGAACAGTGACATTAAGTTACTGAAAATAACAAGTAGTAAACAAATAAATTGAAACGATCTCTGGGGACATGCATACTACACTACTGTCTATTAGAAAGTCAGTAAGTAGTTTGTTCTCATAACTTCCTCATCTGTTCCATCAGCTCCCCCGGGAGAATGTTTCTAGCTCCTTTCTCAACCCTGGCCACTCATATCCCCATATCATGCCTGTAGCATCTTTCCATGGTGAATAGGGAGTCATCTTTGTGTAGGATTTTGCTTAATATAATTTGCAGAATATTTTTATGAATCGTATAAATTTTACCAGCTCTATCATGGCATAAAAGTCTCCACAGACTAGCGCCTCTTTTTTCCCTAGCCGCATGCCTCAAAGCTTCGAACTTCTTGTACACGTGTACTTGGTTTTTTGTCATACTGGACTCCTGGCAATTGCCTGTTCCCTTTGCTCTGTTGATGTTGCTCCACATACCTGGAAGGGTCACCCTATTTCACTCACCTTAAAAATTCGTTCTCCTCACTCGAGTCTCAGCTTAAGCTCCACTCCTAGAAAAATTTTCTGAACATATCCTGCTGACTTGATTTCACCCTGAATCTTGAGCAGACTTCTGTTATACTAGGGGACTGTGTATCTTTCTGTACCTGTGACTATTCTCTAGTCCATGAACTCTTTGAGGGCAGAAACTGTATGTTTTTTTCCTGCATTTTTTAACACCTGACACTCTAGGAATCCAAGTATTCCTGATGCATAAATCAAAAAAATCTATCCAGGTGTCTATGCCTCCTTTGAAGGAGACAAGCTGTACACACAAAAACAAATCTTTCACTTGTTTACTCATATATTTATTTAGTGCCTAACTCCCTGTGCCAAGTGTTGTACTTGGCAGGAAGAATTAAAAGATGAGTTACACGTGCTGGTCAAGCTGGAGGATCTCACTTTCTTATGGAGAAGCAGACACGTGAATTCCTTATTTCAGTGATGTTAAAATGCTGTTGATCACACCCTGTGCTGTTATGTTACATGCTACTAAGCATGTGTTTCATGCTACTAAGAAATATAAAATACTGCCAATGCAACTCTGACACAGTGCACTTATTATATATAATTCTTTATTCTTTCTGGTAAGATTTCTTATTTTTATGTCTTGTTTTGGTAGTACCTTTAAACATTTTTTTAATGAGCATTTATTTTTTTAAAAATTTTTATTAAAGTATAGTTGATTTACAATGTTCCTTCAATTTCTTCTGCATAGCAAAATGACCCAGTCATATATATATATATATATATATATATATATATAATATATATATATAAACACACAGATATATATTCTCTTTTTTACATGCTTCCATCATTTCTAACCCAAGAGACTGAAATAGTTCCCAGTGCTGTACAGTAGGACCCTATTGCTTATCCAAATGTAATAGTTTGCATCTATGACTCCTGAACTCCCTGTCCATCCCACTCCCTTCCCCTTCCCTCCCCGTATACTTGTTGGAAAAACTTTTTAAACCTTATTAAAAGTTAAATTGGTTAAGTTATTCTTAAAAGTTCTTCACATTTGAAGTTTGGCTCTTTTGAATCGCTGCTCAAGTCAGAGTTGTCAGTCTTGCGTTTAGCCAAACCATAGCATCCTCTCGGCTCAACAGAAGTATTGATTGTTGTAGCCAAACTTCTTAAAATAATTCATAAAGAGCTAAAAGCCATTCAGCTAGATTTTTAATGTTGTCTCCTACTTTTGAATGGTTCCTCAAATTTCTGATTTGTCACCTCCTTCCTTCCTTTTCTACTGTTAATTTGATGCAGGGGTTAAAAACATTTCTGTATTTTGTTTCTGGAAGTTTCTTCTAAATTCTGTTGGTGTTACTTTTGATGTTTGTGCATGCACGGGCCATGACATGGGCATCCCTGATATCTAATTGACAGCAACTGTAAGATGACATTGATCAGAGATGTGGAAATGTGAAAATCAATCAATAAATGGCATTTTAGAACTGTCCAAATATAATTATCACAACTAATGTTAAAAGTATTATAAGCATAGAATATTACAGAAATATGGGTCATTTGATTAGTTTTTCAGGTGAATTTAAGAAACCTGACTCCTAAAAATAGGGATATTTATAGCTGAATTAGTGAAATTTGAATAAAAATGAATGCAGAATGATTGTGACTTAATAGGGATGGTTATATCTACACAAGCCTTGTAGAAATAGAAGAAACCCAAACTTCCATGTCTCTAATGAGATTCACACAGAATAGGTGAAAAGTTTCATAAATTTTTCATGGAAATAATCTCATCTTTAGGTAGGATGCACATATATTTAAATATGGACTACTGAAGATATTAATACTTAATGTCACTTTTGACAAAATGAACCCTTTATGATTAAGACTATTGTACAAAGGCATATCTTTGTTTACAATATACATTTAAGGTTTCATGGGAGTTCCCATCGTGGCACAGTGGAAACAAATCTGCCTAGGAAACATGAGGTTGCGGGTTCCATCCCTGGCCTCACTCAGCGGCATAGCTGTGAGCTCTGGTGTAGGACACAGACACAGCTCAGATCTGGTGTTGTGGCTGTGTCATAGGCCGGTGGCTACAGCTGCAATTAGACCCTGAGCCTGGGAACATCACATGCCATAGGTGCTGCCCTAAAAAGATAAAAAATAGTAATTTATGGTATCAGTGAAGGTAACTGTTCAAATTGGAGACATAATCCAACTTGAAATGCATAATTTTAAATAGAACAAAATTTAATGTTTATAGTAACAAATAGTCATTGCTAGTCTTATTTAGTGAATAGAATTTTTTAAAAAGCTATCTCCAAATGTGTGTGTGTGTGTGTGTGTGTATATGTACATATATATATATATATATATATATACACACACATTATATAGATATATACATTACTACTACTACTTGCTCTGTAAGAAAAAAAATAATTGGAACAATGATAATAACAATAACTATCATTGAATGATGGATACATGCCTGGCACTGTTTAAGAATTTGCATGGATTTAACTCATTTAAACTCCATGACAGGTAGTCCTATTGTCCTAATAGTAGGCATGAGGATTGGAGTCAGGATGTCTAGCCCCAAAGCAGATTTTCTTCACCACACTCCAAGCCATCGCTAAGGATGCTTGAGGCAAATATTAGGACAAGTGCCCAATAGGCAGAGCAAGAAGGCCTTGGGAAGGACAGTGTGGCCCAGAAGATAACATGAGCCATCAAGTCAGGTGAACCTGTGTTCAAATTGTGACTCACCACTTATCTATTATGGAATTTGGGACGATTTCCTTAACGTAGTGGAATCTTAGTGTCTTCATATCAGAGATGGGATAGAAAGTGTCTTGCAAGAATGTCAGGATAACTGGGAACAATGTTTTTATTAAGAATCTAAGTAGAAAAATCAAATGATTATCTGCAAGTTGTGATAAATTCTCAAGAAAATGAGAATCTACAATAGAGGTTGGCAAAGGAGTATCTGGAGTGAACATGGCAGAAAGGGAAGATTCGGAAAGATGAACTGAAGAGAACCGAAGAGTTGAATTCTGTCTCTGCTACTCCGGGATGTGTGTGCCCTTGAACAAGGTACTTCAACAACGTGAGTCAGTTTTAGCCTCTTTAAATTGAGATGGTAATACTAGCCTCTGAAAGGGAAGGTGAGTAAAGGAATCGGAGTAAAGCACCAGGCCCAGAGTTCCACTGCTATAAATCCTAGCTGCTGATCTGTTTCTTCATCATTTTTCCCCATTAAATTCAGTCTAAGAGATTATTATTAAAACTTTCTACTCAAGAAAACTTCTGTCTGGATATATGCCCAAGAATGGGATTGCTGGGTCATATGGTAATTCTATATTTAGTTTCCTGAGGTACCTCCATACTATTTTCCATAGTGGTTGTACCAACTTACATTCCCACCAACAGTGTAGGAGGGTTCCCTTTTCTCCACACCCTCTCCAGCATTTGTTATTTGTGAATTTATTGATGATGGCCACTGGGGCTGGTGTGAGGTGGTACCTCATAGTAGTATAGAACACTGTAAACCAGCTATAATGAAACAAAAATCATTAAAAAAAAAAAAGACTTTCTAGTGTGGAATACCAACCAATTTGAAGGGATGGTGGAATTGTTCATAGATATGAGTCAAAGCCCCTTCCACAGAGGTGATAGAAATTTAGATAAAGTTTTATTCAATCCCTTGCTTTATAAGAGGAAGTTTCTGAGGGGTTGGGAGATGTATATAAAGAACAGGAAACTGCCAGTGCAAAGCTTGGCCTCAATCCAGACTGCAGGTTTTGGTTCAGTGTCCATAACTTTTGGACAATGTTAAAAATGATCGGTCTGAACAGGAATAATATACTTGTGCTTCTTGTTTAAATGCAATGTAAAGCAAAGAAAGGAATAATAATAACATCCCCCTGCTCACTAATATTAACATTTTTCTTATAGTGCTTAATTTTAAATTTCAAATATTTATCATACTTTTTAAAATGTAAGCTTCCTTTTTGGTTATCAATGTGCCAGGCACCATGAGCAACAAAGTCTCCCATGACACCCTCTACAACGCGGGTGAGGTGGGGGAGTCCTGCAGGAGAACCGAGGCAAACTCCAGAAGTCTTTGTAGATGGGGAGCTTCAGATCAGCCTGAAGAACTAGGACCCTTAGAAGGACAAACACTTCTGGGCGGGCACTGTCAATCTTAAGTCTACTCCTTGCCCCAGTTCACTGTGTGTGTTCTAGGGGACCAGCAGCATCATGATGAAGCCAGTCCTGTTGATAGCCCACAAGTGGACATCTAGGCACTGAAGAAACTCTACAAGAATAAGACACTGATCAAGAAGTTGGCCAAGAAGTACGATGCCTTTTCGGCTTCAGAGTCTCTAAGCAAGAAGATTCCACAAATCCAGGGCCCAGACCTAAATAAGGCTGGAAAATCCCCTTCCTTGCTGACCCCCAACAAGAACAGGGTGGCCAAAGTAGATGAAGTGAAGTCTATGATCAAGTTCCAGATGAAGAAGTTGCTGTTTGGCAGTGGCTGCTTGCCACGTGAAGATGACAGATAATAACCTGTGTACAGCACCCACTTAGCTGTCAACTTCCTGATGTCGTTGCTCAAGAAAATTGGCAGAATGTGTGGACTTTGTACATTAAGAGTGCCATGGGCAAGTCCCAGCGCCTATTCTAAGGCACAGCTTTATAAACCATATGCCACCACTTATATATAGACATAGACGTAGACATATCTTAAATCTGCCTTGCAAGTTACACAGAAGAAACATCTAATATTAACATTCAGTTGAACAAACTACCTTATGCTGTTTCGAGATGGTCCCCACTCTAACTGTAAGCTCTGGGGCAGAACTTGAACTCCTGGGTCAGTTTTTTTTCCCCCTCCAGTTCTGGTTTCAGTCAGTGCCCAGTGGGTGAAGGTTTATTTTCCTCAAAGATACAACATATATTCAAATGTAAGTTTTCTGTCCTTTTAATTTTCTTGGTCGGTTTCCCTCTCTAGGATAAACTTCTGCTAAAACCTACCTAGCCTTTAAATGATAAATGATTTAATGCTGCTGAAAGCAAAATGCATTTTTTTCAACATCTGCAGTTTAGAAAATGTTTAACACAACAAACATGAAAGGTTGAAGAATTAAATGTGGAGAACAAACAATTTTCAGCCTCTGGGAGTGCTTGGGATGGAAGAATAAAAAGGCCAAATTTCAGCATAATTTTAAACTATTCCAAGGGCTCTTATGTAGAAGAAAAATAAGGTGCCTTGCCGTCAGTAGATTCCTTTTTTTTTTTTAAATGTACATGCTTCCTAGTGGCAGGTAAACTAATATAAGTCAAGGTAGTATAAATTCCATAGAGCATCTTGTTTATATTTTGTGACTTATCCCCTCCTAGAAGAGTAGCAAAAGGAATCAAAAAAAAATGTCTTTAATAAAAGGACATACTTTCTTCCAATGTGTTTTATAGGCTTTAGAAGTATTTGGAAGGAAGTATTGAGTTGGAGTAACCTAATTAAAATAAAACATGACCAGTTGTCACAGACAACTTACCAGTGATGACAATTTCAGGAAGATTTTAGATTCCTGTACAAGTGAAAGTTGACTGCATCAGGGAATAATGGATCTTGTATGGGAGGATGAGTTAGAAGTACACAGAAATCCTCTCTCAAGATGTGAAGTAAAGATATCACACCAATTAATATTCAGGTCACAAGATGGAATGGAGAACACTGATTATCTGTCTGCTTACAACAGCTTTCAAATCAAGTACTCAGTTTTCTTTTTTTAATTTATTTTTATTTTTATTAAAGTGTTATTTTTTATTAAAGTTGATTTACAGTGCCAATTTCTGCTGAACAGCATAGTGACCCAGTCATGCATATAGTTATATTCTTTTTCTCATACTATGGATTTTAGAATTAAGACTGAAATAGGTAGTGAGGGGAAGGCTGTGAAACAGACAAATCTTTTTTTAAAAATTTATTTGATTGAAGTAGAGTTGATTTTTAAAATGTTAACTTCTGCTCTTCAGTAAAATGATTCAATTAGCCATATATATATATATATATATATATATATATATATATATATATACACATTCTTTTTAATATTCTTTTTGTTATGGTTTCTCACAGGATATTGAATACAGTTCCCTATATTATGCAGCAGGACCTTATTGCTTATCCATTCCATATATAATAATTCGTACCCGCTAACCCCAAACTGCCTACCCATCCTTCCCCAACCACTTTCTCCCTTGACAACCACACATCTATTCTCTATGTCTGTGAGTCTCTTTCTGTTTTGTAAATAAGTTCATTTGTGTCATATTTTAGATTCCACATATAAGTGATATATGGTATTTATCTTTTTCTTTCTGATTTATTTCACTTAGTATGATAATCTCTAAGTCCATCCATATTGCTGCAAATGACATTTTACTTTTTATGGCTGAGTAATATTCCATTGTATATATATATACCACACCTTCTTTATGTGTTCATCTCTTGATGGATATTCAGGTTGTGAAACAGACCAATCTTGATATTTTATAGATTCTTTAAGAATTAAAAATATTTTACTATGTATCTAAGTCTGAATATACTAATTATCTGTATCCTGATTCTGTAACACACATATATACATATATATGGCCACTGTCTCCCTTTGCTTTCTTCTTTTGCCCAGAGTGTACCTTGTAAAACAGAAGGACACTATGGAAAAAGCAGTGATTAGGGAATTCAGCCCCAGCTTTCCCATTTCAAAGGAAAACAGCAGAACTGAAAAGGGCTTAGTTAATGGCCTGAGCCAAAGGAATTCTGGTCTCAATTCAAGTTATCGTGGCTTTGTGATTTTAATCTCCCAAGTCCCAAGTTTCCCATCTGTCAAATTAGAGTATATTAAACAAGTCTATGATTAATATTTTTGTTGAGATTACATTTTATAAAATAGGAAAAATATTCTGCACAATGCCTAGCATGCAGTGTACCATCCATAAATGTAAACAATTCTTGTGATTGTTATTTTAATTATTAACTGTGTATTTTCCAGACTGGCTTCACCTCTTGAAGTTTCAGAGTCTTGATTTCCATAAATGCAGTTGCTAATGTCTACCTTTCCCTTCAGAGTTTATCACTTCCATGAGATACAGCTTGAGGAAGGATGTGGGAAGCCATGATGTATAAAACAATTTGGATGACTGTACAACTCAGAACAAAACAAGGGTCTTTAATTTTTTGACTCCTCTGCTTTCATCAGGGGTCATCTTACTCTGCCTTTGGATTGAAATCAGGGTCGGTGCCATGAACTCTCCTCACGGTGTTAGATAATAGCAAGTCCTGTGGTCGTAGTGTCAGGAAACTTAGAGACCATCTATCCAAAGGGATAGTGTTCAGTATTATAGAGGAATAAACCATGGATACGTCCCTACAATATGACACACTCAAAATGCATGAAAGAAGCCAGATGCCAAAAATTTACTACCTGTATGATTCATTTGTAGGATTTTTTGGAAAAAGTGAAACCGGAGAACCAGAAATCTGATCAATGCAAACACTTGGTACACTGATACTTTGGGGTTATCACAGGGGAGTAGGCAGGCACTTTGAAGATGATGAAAATGACCTTTTCAAAATGACTTCATCTACTTTTGATAGTGGTTACAAAAAAGTATCCATTTGTAAGAAATTCATAGAACTGTGTACATAAAAGAGGTGATTTTCCTATATATAAATTATTCTCCACTAATCCTGACCTCTCACATACACACAGACTTCCTTGGGATATCATTGTGCAGATTGAGAAAATGAACAAGAGAAGGATTTATAGATACAATAAACTTTTTAATAGAATTAGTGTCTTCATGATAATACTTAGAGATTTTTAAAAGCTCTCGGAATGTTTTTAAAGCTTTCAGAAATAGGTTAGGTAGGAAGTTGGGGTTATAAAAGGTCTGACTTGAATGGATATGTGATAATAATATTAAATAATATTATTGATCATTCACCTTGTTCCAGTCACTGGAACGTTTATTCTACTCATTATTTTAGAAGGGAAGGCTGAGGCACAAGGAAGTAAAGATTGAACAGCTTTCAGAAGTCACACAGCTTGTTCTTGCTTTTTAAGGATTTGATCCCAGAATACCTGATTCCAGTGTCAGTGCTGCACTGCACACCATGTATAACCTGTATAGGCTGGATTGGGTTCGCTGGTGCTACCAGACTCTTTCTCTTGTAGATACTTTTATGTAATTTTGAAGTGTCATCACCAGAACATTTTCCCTGAAGTTTCCCATTTATCTGTATCCAAGGTTTCTGCTTGAATAAACCTTTTATCCCACAGGGCATTCCTCTTTGGGGTCTGAATGCGGAAGTTGAATTCCCTTCACAATCTGCCTTCCTGAAGTGGAATGCGGATGCATTAGTTTTCTCTTCCATGTGGCCTGATGATAGTACCTGCGATGCCCACATGCATCTTGTGCTTCTCAAGTTGTAGTCCCTTCTGGTGCAGCTCTCTCTCCCATCACCACAGTCTGCTCAAAAATTCTCAGTCATGGGTTAGTGCTTGTTCAATTTCTCTCAAAGACAGGGGACGTGTTTTAACTGAGTCATCCCAAGAAAGCCTCCTTATGAGACCTGATGGGGATAGATCTCCCACTGCACGCGCGCGCACACACACACACACACACACACA
>PVHT021183518.1:1917976-1977376 GCA_004024745.2 Catagonus wagneri
CACACACACGCACACACACACACACACACACACACACACACACACACACACACACACACACACACACACACACACACACACACACACACACACACACACACACACACACACACACACACACACACACACACACACACACACACACACACACACACACACACACACAGACACAGACACACACACACACACACAGGCACACACACCACTAGGCTCAATAAGAAGGAGACTGACCTCTTCCACACACACCTCCCCAGGTCTGCTTCGTGGATGTGCAACCAGTTCAGCTGCCAAGGGCACCGTGCTCAGGGGAGGCTCCACACTTCAGGGTCAATACCCAGTGGATCGGTGCTCTTTCAAAATGCTTAATAATTTAGTCTTTTTTTTCTTTTTTTTTTGGCAGCATGTGAAATTCCCAGGCCAGGGCTGGAACCCATGCCACAGCAGTGGCCTGAGCCACAGTGGTGATAATGCTGCACCCTTAACCAGCTAGGCCACCTGGGAACTCCTCAATTTGTATTTTTATAATAAGTGAGATGTGATGGGACAACGGGCACTGGGAGGATAGAGCCCAGGTTCACATAAGGTCCCATGTCTCCACCTCCCTACCTCCGTGACTTGGGTTCTCTGACTCCAGCAAGGGCCTGACCATGGGCACTGAAGGGCTCAAGGCCAAGCGTAAGTACCCATGTGCAGTGCTACGGGACAGTGTCTGGGTCCTGGGTATTCACCTGCCCTCCCCTGTATCCATAAGACTGCAGCATTAAATAGATAAAAAATCTCTATGGTGAATTAAGAAGACTGAAGAAGAAAAAAAAGGAATTCTTTTTTTTTTTCTTGCTGTTTGAATAATACTCCTACGTTTTCATTATTTGGCCCAAGGATTATGGAGCTGACCCAGCACCCACTCCATCCTTGTGGACAGGGGAAGAGATGCACAGTCTGACCGCAGCCTCCTCCAGAGACAGTTTTGCATGATTCAAAGTACCTTTTTTTTTTCCAACTCTCTGACACTTTTTATGTCCTTGAAATGTCTTTGAAGTCTAAAAGTTAACGGAATTGCTTCTTAAAAGGTATTTTGGTTCAGGAATTCCACATCTATTATATTTGCTTTTTTGTTCACATTTGCATTTTTATATTATTAAAAAAAATGTGAATTTTTTTTTCCTGTCTTTAACATGTTTCATTCTTCAGCTTCTCTTCTCACCTGGGAAAGCAGCTGTTATGTGGGGTTTTTTTAAAGTTCATTTTATTGAAGTATAGTTGATTTACAATGTGTTAATTTCCACTCTATAGCAAAGTAATTCAGTTATTCATATTATACATACTTTTTCATATTCTTTTCTGCTATGGTTTATCACAGGATATTGTTTATCACAGGATATTGTTTATCACAGGATATTGTTTATCACAGGTAACTATATTACCTGTACTATACAGTGGGTCCTTGTTGCCTGTCTATTCCATGTGTAATAATTTGCATCTGCTCATAATCACCTCTCAGCCTTTTGGCTAAGATCAAGTTTAGTATCTGTTGTTATCAGTAGTTATCTTTTAATACCATTAGTGAGTTAGAAGTTGAAGCCGTGTCTTAAAAAGTTTATATTAAGTATCAGTAATATTTATATTTGATTTCAAATAATAGTAAATATAGTAAACACTTATGAAGTCTTAACTCTGTAATTCTATACCCTCTAAGTGCATTCTATTCTTTCACTCACTGCATCCCCACAATGTTTTGATGCAATGGGTACTGTTATTACTTGGTTTTGAGGAATTGGAAGCTTAGAGGTAAATGCATAGTCGGCAGTCAAAAAAACTAGCAAAGGGTCTAACACGAATTCACCAAACACCTCACCTCTAGATGCTATGCTATTAATTACCTGGGTACACCCACAGTGGAAAGTACTGAAATGTTACTTGCAGTGTCCTTATCCTCCCATGCTTCATCAAGAGTGATAATAATAACAATATCAGTGTCTTCACTGAGGACTCAGTGTACCGAGCACAAAGACATGCTACTGGTGTTATATAATTTCATCTTAAAGACAACTCTCCGAATTAGGTATTAGTCCTCATTTGAAGATGAGGAAGTAGAAGGTTAAAAAGGATAAGAACTTGAGCTTGTTCATAAGGCTGCTAAATGTGATAATCCATGCACTTGAACTCTAGATCCCCATGAACCCATTGTATTGTGATGCTGCAGAGCATGGCATCCTTCACTTTGACCTTCCCTGCAGCTGGCCCCTGCTCCACTTGCACTCAATCCCACTGGCTCACTCCCGAGAGCCCATTATGTGCACCTCTTCCCAGTTCCACATTCAGTCATGTCAGGTGGCTGTCTTGAAATTGGCCATGGTGAGTATATTAACACTATAGCAGTTGACAAGGACTATAAATGGTTTCCCCCACTCCGCTTTGGAGAGCTGGCTTACAGACCCAACACCATGTAACCTTCAGCAGATTGCTAAACCATTATACGGCCTTTCTGTTTGCCACCATTTCCTGATTTGCTCTTGTCATTTATACTCCCTAAGTTCTTTCCCACTTGACTAAGAAAATTTTTTTTCCCATTGATTTCTTGTCTGAGCTCTTGGTTCAAGCCTGAATCTAGTCATCTTCCTGCTTCACTCTATTTTCCACATTTCTTGCCAGAATCATTATTTTTTTCTGCTTTGTTTTTGTTTGAAAATGAAAAATAAAATGTAAGGAAGTAAGAAGTTTAATGAGACAACATCCTGGCACTGTTATTCTTAACAAATACAGTTTTATCATGAAATTGCCCTACATAAACACTTCAGTGGTTCTCTATTCCAAGAAAAGGAAAAGAGGTTTATTATGACATATAAAGTCTCTTTATGAGCAGTCCCCTATCTATCCATCAGGCTGATATCCTGGTCAATCCTTCCACCCTCTGACATTCTGGAATGGTACAAAACAAAGGGTCAGAACTCAGGTTCTAGATATGGACAGTATGCTTGGGCTGCAAGTCTTAGCTCTGTTGTGGTTCAGATCAACTTGGCATTCATTATGTAAATGTTTCAGCCTCCTTGCCTAGGAAATAGGAATGGCACTAGTAGCTAGCTTTTGTGAGGTTTGGGTATGTGTGGACTTAAAGCTTGGCACACAGAGCTTTTGAAATGCAAGTCATTATTGTTGTTTTTAATAGCATTGCTATCGTCTGTGTGAGTAGATTTTACTATTTGGGTTGATCATTTAGAACTGGATGAAATATATTATCACATACCCTTGAAACTTAGCCATGTATTCCATTGGATTGTGTGCTCAACACTAGAACACTAATTTAATAACCAGACTTTTGAATAGACCTATTTGTTGAACATAATGAAAAAGAAGACCGTGGCACAAACTTCTTTCTTCTGTCTCCATCTCTGTCAGTATCTTACCTCTGGTACCAGGGAAGTGATGGTGATGTGTATGCAGGGGGAGCAGGGGATGAGAAACAGAACAAAACACTAAACAACTTCAAATAAAACCATCTCATATGAAACTATTTACTAAGCATTCCCTTGGTACTCCATGATGATATATGCTTTTGGACATCAATACCTACTTCCCCTTTACCCAGATACCCTGTATTCTCTACCTTCTTGAACTTTTATCTAAAAATCTCCCGTTTCCCTTTCAAATACCATCTCATGAGCAAACCATCCCAGGATATCATCTCTGACCTCCCCAAATGCAGTATATTACTCCTTCCACTGTGTGCCATGCATCGTGAATACACTTCTAACCTGAAGGTGCTGATGTGTATCGCAAGTAATTTGTATGTGGCCCTATTTATAAATATAGTATGAAATCTCTTAAGATTAAGTTGTGTATCCTTATGGCCTAGTACAGTGGAAATTCAGGTTCTCAACCAACATTTGCTAAATTGCATTTCATTACATCAAATTGCATTAAAGTGAGATGGAGCAATAGCAGGTAGGTTTTTTTATGTTGTCCTAATCCTGGAGGAGTTTTATATCTGAGCAGGGTACCAGTGATAATATCTTCAGCAGCAGAGGAGTAGAAATTAACATTTAAGTGCATATGAACTAATTGATTCTCCTTCAACTATATCTGAAGTCTCTGTTTCCACCATCAATATCCACCACCATTAGAATGTTAGAGATCATTTATTTTTACTGATTGATTTCATAAAAGAGCAATTCACCCAGATAGTAAATTGACTATTTTTAAGGAATCCCCTAATATAAAATCAAGCAATTGAACCCAAGCACACTGACTCTAAAATAAAGGACTCAATGCTATGGTTAGCTGTCTCCTGTAGCCCTTAGGTCTCTCAGTTGCTTCATTTCTTTGAGCAGTTATTCTTCTGTAATTCAGTGCTGAATTTTAAACACCATATGTGTCAAATCTAACACCATGAGCTTTGATGTAGGCTTGAGATATTGACATCTCTTGACCCATCATCCAAATATGAATTTAGTGAAATACCTCTAATTTAATGGATCTTTTTCTCTTCATCTTTGGCCTTGCTCTATCCACCTATGTCATATTTTCTTTTGTTTCACCTTTTTTTGAAACTTTGTGTTAAAACGAATCCTTTAATTTAATCCTCAGATACCCAAAAATATGTATATCTTCAAGGTCTTTTCTTACCCCACAAATTAGAATTAGAAATGTTCCATGATTTTGCAGTGTTTGCTGGAGAAGAATCACTGAATTAAGTTTTCAAAAGAGTTACCCAAACTAGATTAAAAAGCTGATACCAAGAGAATGTCTATGAAGTGACAAATACCAGTCCTAATGGGAAGATTCCCTTTTGACCAGTCATCTTTCATTTTTGTCTATATACACACTCTCTCTATAGAGATAACTTCCTGTCTATCATATTTATCTGTCATCTGTTAATCATAGACAACAGTAATTAAAATATAATCTACACACCCTAAAATTCAACAATTTAAAATGTACAATTGAATTTTTTTAGTATTTTCTGAGTTGTGCGACCAGAAACACAATAGAGTTTAGGCATTTTTATCACCCCAAAGTATCCCAAACCCATTAGCAGTTACTCCCTACTTACCCCTTTACCCACCCCGATCTAGATAAGCGTGAATCAATTAGCTGTTACCTATGCTGAATCATTTCCTATAAAGAGAAAAATCACACAATTGCTATCTTTTTAAGTGGTTTCTTCCACTCAGCACCATGTTTTTAAGTTTCATTCATGCTTTACCATGAATCAGTACTTTTTAAATTTTAGAATAATATTCCTCTATATGAATATACCATACTTTATCCATTTATCAGTTGATGGACTTTTGGATATTTTTCATCTTTTGGTTGTTACTAATAAAGCTACTATGATCATTTGTGTACACATTTTTGTGTAGACATATTCTTGTTTTCTTGGATATTTACCTAGGAGTGGAAGAGCTGAATAATATGGTAACTCTATGTTTTAACATTTTTTAGGGCCTACAGATTGTTTTCCAAAGTAGTTGCACTATTTCACATTCTGATGTGAAATATATGAGGGTTCCAACTTTCCAGCATCCTTGTCAGCACTTGTTGCTTTCTGTCAAAGGAAATGTGGGAGGACTTTGTACTGTTCTTGCACTTTTATTAGATTGAAATTACCTTAAAACAAAGTCCTATTAACAAAGGAAGAAATTTTTAAAAATAAATTTTACTAGTAATCAAAATTCTTCCTCTTGAAAGACTGAAGTATAAAACTGCTCTTTTTTGAAAATTTCCATTTTGAAAACTTTTAAATTTACAGAAATTTGGAAAAACAGCACAGAATTTCTGTATGTTCTTCATCTGACATTCTCTAAGGTGAACATTTTGTATAACCAGGGTGTACTTTTCAAAATCAAGACATTAACATTTGTTAAACACTAATTACAAACTACATATTTAATTTAGATTAGGCTAGCTTTATCACTTGCTTTTATTACTGTTTTCTAATCTCTCAGAGAACCTCAGTTTCTCTGTGCTTTTCATGATTTGACACTTTGGAAGATTTCTGGTCAAGTCTTTTATAGATTATTATACAATTCTCATGTGTTGATGTTTCTCATGATTGGATTGGATTTGTGCTTTAGGCTAGAATGCCAGCGAAGTCTTATGCCTTTCTCAGTGCATAATATATCTTATCACTGGTGATACTAACCATGATCATTTATTTAAGGCTGTGTATGTTTGTTGTTTTCCATTAGAGTTAATGTTTTTGTCTTATAATTAACACACATCTGAGATAATTTTAGACTGTTCAACTATCTTGTTTCTCTTCAATATTTTACCCAATAATTATGGAGTCCAATGAATGATCATACTTGAAACAATTATCGCTGTAGTGTTCTGATAGTGATTTTCTACTTACTTCTTTTCTCCTGTAAGAAAGAGCCATCTCTTCTTACCTATCTGTTTATTTATTTGTTTGTTTGTTTGTTTATTGTGAATGTAATACCTTGAGCATTAATTTTAATGTATTTTATTTAAAAGGCTCTTTTGAGGGTGAGTTTTAGTAATTATTTGAGAAACAGATATTCCCTCTCTCATGCAATATGTTTGAGAAAAAGAGAGAAATTTACTCAATTAATTTTTATGGCTATGACGTAAACTTGAAACAAAAACAGGACTAAAAGAATACATGAGGAATTTCAGAACAGGTTTTAAAAACATAGATTAAAATCCAAAATAAGATATAATAGTTTTTTTTCAATTATGTAATATATAATAGAAGAAAATTAACTAAGTATGCCCTGCTTATTGAGACTAAACGTGATTATCACCCTAGATGCCTTTAGTACATTTAGTAAAATTTAAACACAGTTCCTCTCAACACATTATCAAACAGGAAGATGAGATTCACCCTAGATGAAACCTGAGTGAAACTAGATCTGAAGTCTAGTAGACAGACCAATCAAGGTGTCAATCTGATGGGACTAAGCAAAAAGGGAAAATTCACATAAAGGCAATGAGTCCAGGGACACTCACATAGAACATGAGAATTTAGGACCGAAGAATCAGAGTGGGGAACACCTGAGGAAGTCATCAGTCTTGCTAAAGTTTAGCTGGGGGCTTTTCATAGGGTCGTTGTTACCTCACCCTATGTGGAAACTATTTTTGATGCAAATCTTACCCTTATACAGGTGAGTACTACTTCACTCACCCTAGCCCTCAAGTAAATCATAGTGCAGCAGTCTACTCTGCATAGGCTGTGAGAGAGAAAAAAACAAAAGAGGATGCCAGAGAGCTGAGAGAAATTTTGGTCTCAATTTACTACAAAGAATCTATATTTTTCTGTGCAATTATTTTTCTGTATATTTGAATTTAGTGAAACATTTCCTCTCAGTGATTGCTTTGTACCTAATTTGTGACCCAATTTTAGCCAATATATCAGGCCATTATGGTATGTTTTTATTTTTGGATTTGCGTGGCTTCTTTTTCATCGGACCCTCTTTCATTTTTATTTGCCACTTCAATTTTATAAATGTTCAATGTTTTATTGCATTTGCATAAGCTAACTTTAACTTTCTGGAACAAGAGTGGCATCAGTAAATACAATTAATAGAATAATTACAGCATGATGTGTTAATAATAGACTGAATCTGCATAAAATGTTAATAGATGATAAATTACAGATGTAATACATGTCTAGGAAATCGAAAGAAGGCCAGTCAATGGATTATATGTACTTTGGATCTGAAATTATAATTAGGAATTAAGTGGGCCAGTGAAAGGTCTAAGAATGTACACAGCTAGGAGTTCCCGTTGTGGCACAGAGGTTAATGAATCTGACTAGGAACCATGAGGCTGCGGGTTCAATCCCTGGCCTCGCTCAGTGGGTTAACGATCTGGTGTTGCTGTGAGCTGTGGTGCAGGTCACAGATGTGGCTTGGATCTATCTGGTGTTGCTGTGGCTCTGGCGCAGGCTGACAGCTACAGCTCCGATTAGACCCCTAGCCTGGGAACCTCCACATGCCATGGGTGCGGCCCTAAAATGACAAAAGACCAAAAAAAAAAAAAAAAGAATGTACACAGCTAAATGCAAAGTCACAGTATACAATGACATGCAAAATTTCCTTTTTTGGAGATAAGTAAGATATTTCACTTTCCTTAGCTACCTAGTTAGTGTATTTGCTCTGAGGACCACATATTAGATTATATGAAAAGAATATTAAACATTATAACATTTTCAAATGTTAATATTCACATATAAAATAAATTTCAGCAGTTGCTAAGACTTGGACTACGAGCAGTTTTATTAATCTCCAGTGTTTAACATCAAAATTAATTGAATTATTTAATATCAATAACTGAGCAATGTTTTTCCTATGATTGTGTAGATTACTTGATTTTGTATCCTTAGTAGGGTCAAATTATTTTGCCCTCTGAGTCTGTTCTCACTGGTAACACAGGGTCACTTCCACTCACACCTTTGTAAGTTATGTTGAATTTTTTTTTTGCCTTTTTGCTTTTTTTTTTTTTTTATGTAGAGCTGCACCTGCGGCATATGGAGGTTCCCAGGCTAGGGATCTAACAGGAGCTGTAGCTGCCGGCCTTCGCCACAGCCACAGCAACGCTGGATCCGAGCCACGTCTGCAACCGTCACCACAGCTCACGGCAACACCGGATCCTTAACCCACTGAGCAAGGCCAGGGATCAAACCCGCAACTTCATGGTTCTTAGTCGGATTCATTAACCACTGAGCCACAAAGGGAACTCCCTGTTGAATTTTTTTGTTTAGTTTTTTTTAATGTTTTCATTTATTTATTTAGCTTCTCAAACATTCAGAATATGTTCTCTTTTTAAAGGAATTTCTGGAGTTAAGTATCTGATTATTGATTTGAGCAGGTAGGTGAGATTAGAGTTGCAGCTGTCTGTGTGTCCAAAACATTCCATTTGATAGTTAGGAGGAAAAACTGCTTAGAAGATCATTGTCAGAACAAGGGCCTTAGGGTCAGACAGTTTGTATTCTGTATGTGCTTCTGCAAACAAAGGTGTCTTTGAAAAACTACTTACACATGAGCATCAGTTTTCTTATCTATTTAAAGGAGAGTTTACACTTACCCGGCCTGCCTGACAGACACATCATTACTTGTTCTTATTTTAATTATTATTAAATTGTCGTGTTGAATCTGACACCCTGAAGGAGTCTCCTAGGATACTGAGCTGAATTATTCAAACCAATTTGATAAGTTCAGTAGTTAGATAACTTGAATCTCTCTTTTCCCATAGAGAAACCAAGCTGCAGAAAGACTTGTAATTAGCCAAAAAGCCCTCAGCAAACTGGGCCAAAGCTAAGACCAGAAAGTCACATCTCCCCACCCAGGATGAAAGAGAGCTATAAAGATTATATTGTATTGAAATGCTTCTTATTAGATGGTGGGATTTGGGAAGAATTTCTAAATATGCAACTTAAATATGTAGGGGGCATTATGAGAGTGGCACCCTGGAAGTGGTAACAGAAAGGTAGTGAGGAGGGGCTCCCAAAACACTGAGGTCAGACAGTGTGTTGATGGATCTTATTGACTTAGAGAAAAACATATGACAACAACAAATGAGTGTTTTATTCAGGATTTTACAGAGGACCGTTGACTCTCAGCACCACTGAGAGAACTACTCTGAAGAGTTGGGGGAGGTCGTTTTGCATGTGGTTTTTGGCTAGGGAGTACCTGCAGTCAAGCATACATTCTTGGGAAAAAAAAATTTGTGCTAGTCACATCTCAGGTTAATTATTGGAGTGCTTTTCTCTGGGTGGGAGGTTGAAAGAATCTGGGTTCCTAAAATTCTTCCTACGATGTACAAATCTATGAGCCCTATTTTTCCAAAGCACAGAGTACCTCATGCGGTTCTTTTACTTGTTTGTTTTATCCCGAGTTCCTCTCAAGGTGCACTGTTCGTCAGTGGCTGCAATGGCTATGGACTTAATCATTGTAGAAACAGGTGATGAGCAATGCTCTTTGTTTCTGTTTATGTTCTCATCTACAATACAGTGAATGAGGTCCCAGAACTGCAAAAGCCCTTTTAAAGAGTTGAAGAGACACATTGTCTCAATTGGGAGGTGGGAATAAGGCATACACACTACTGTAAAAAATAGATGAGTAATGAGAACCTACTGCAGAACACAGGAAAATCTACCCCATAGTTTTTAATAACCTATATGGGAAAAAAAGAATGGATATATTTATATGTAAGGCTGATTCACTTTGCTGTATACCTGAAACTAATACAACAGTGTAAATCAACTATACTTCAATAAAATTAAATTTAAAAATTAAAAAAAACAAAAATATAAAGTTTAGTATATATATATATATATATATATATATATATATATAAAGTAATCAGTTGTAAGAAAGTTAAACAAATAGTGTGTCTAGAAAAAGAGGCTCTTCCAGCAAAGAACATAAAATGACATTGAGAAAAACACTAGTTTTGGACATTCAGGACTGTTAAAATATTACATGATATATATCATGTTAAAATATAACATGACATAAATGTATACCTCTATCTTTCTATCTATATCATGTTAAAATAAGTCTGCTAAATGCTTAATAAGTGCAAAATATAGACAGGTGTGTTCTTAGCTCTCTCAGCTGCTGAGATTTGCATACCTAAAACTTTTAAAGAGTTCAAAGTAGAGCAGATGGCAGCCTAGAAAAAACTGGCCACCGACAAATATAGGTATATAACTGGGTCAGTAGAAAATTGGACAAGATTTGAATGACTATAAAATGACCCAAAGGCTTAGACTGAACAAACCAATTATAAGTGAAGATGCAAAGAACAATGTATGTATTTCTTTGTGTTGATACAGCACTTTCTTGTCAGTTTTGTCCCCTAAGTTTCATGTATTGATATTACCATTACATAGAAGAGGGGTACAATATAGAGAAATGAAATAATTTGCTCAATGTCAAGGAAATAGTTTGAGAAATATAAAAAAACTTAGCCTTGTTGTATTAAATAAATAATGCAAAATTATCCATTTATTCTATAAATATTAAAAAATGATAATAGAAACTCAAGTACTTGGAAAACAGACTTGTGGTTGCCAAGAGGGAAGGGGAGGGAGTGGGATGGACTGAAAGTTTTGGGTTAGTTGATGCAAACTATTGAATTTGGAGTGGATAAGCAATGAGATCCTGCTGTGTAGCACAGGGAACTGTATCTAGTCACTTGTGATGGAACGTGATGGAGGATAATGTGAGAAAAAGAATATATATATATATGTATGACTGGGTCGTTTTGCTGTACAGCAGAAATTGCTAGAACATTGTAAATCAAATATAATGGAAAAAATAAAAAATAGCAGTAAGACAGATCAGGTCCCTTTCTTCACAGAGACTATTTTTCCAGAGTGTTGGCACACCAATAAAGATGCAGTCGTGTGAATAAGTGGTATCACTTAATTGCTATGGACCACAGATGTCATTTATTGGGGTGGGGTGAAGTTAGGATGAGAGACAACTCTGTGATCATTCGTCATGAGTTCTGTTGTAAGGGAAAGAGCCGCCCCCCCCCCCCGTGATACGATATGATGTGATAAAACATAAAGAACCATTGATGAATCCATTAAAGAATCCTGCAGTTGGATAGGAAAAGAACTGAAACTGTCACCTTCCTGATGTTCTAAGGCAGTTGGTCTGGCAGCCTAGTAAAGGACAGACGGCTGTGAGGCGGTGGGGCGGAGGGTGGGAAAGTGCACCGGGGCACTCTCCTTAGCAGGCAGGAGTGGGGCCCGAGGGAGAGCTTGTGACTGGGTCAGTGAAAATGAACAATTGACCTTTGCCAATCAATTACACCAACTTAAAAAAAAAAATTCACTCAGGAGTTCCCGGGTGGCCTAGTGGGTTAAGGATCTGGCTTTGTCAGTGCTGTGGCATGAGTCTTGTTCAGTTCCTGGCCAGGTAACTTCCTCAAAAAAAAAAAAAAATACACACACACACACACACACACACACATATATATATATTGCTCAGAAGTAATCATCAATACAGTACATATCACTTAGATTATATATCACTTAACATATCATTTGAAGTTGATTGGAGTTGAATGCGTGTAGAGTGTCAGATTTGGCAATACAGTGTGCTTTTAGCAAGAGAAAGTCTGGGTAAAAATAAAGTCCACAGGTTTGTGGGGCAGCATGCTTCGGAGCACACTGGAGATCTCAGAGAACAAAAGTGGTAGGGTTGGAGCTTTACCATTTTAGCTCTAGCTGTGAATGGAAAGTAGACATTTTCTATGACAGCTCTGCTATATTGCCATAGGGCAAATATTTCAGAAATCAAACCCAAAGTCTTTTTCAAGTGGCTGGATTACAATGTAAATGGAATTCGTAACCTCCCCAGGTCTGTTATTATTAGGAATAAGTGGAAATTTAAGAATTAAGATTGGGGTTATAAATTCCCACATCCTAGGGAGTGAAAACAAAACAAAAAGAAACACACACACACACAAAACATGAGCAGATCTCCTCTCTCCATCTGAGTAAATTTGCTTCCCCTTGACTAATGATCTTAATAATAAACTTGTCAGAGGCAATTGTCTTGCACAGGGAAGTTGAAGCTCCTTAAAACCCAAATCCACACCTCTCATTGCTTTAAAACCAAGGTTAGACTCAAATCCAAGAGGATCCCAAGGAGCATAAAAACAAAGTTTGAGAAGAGTTCTCATACACAAAAGGAGATAGCAACCTCTTGCCAGTTCATGTATGTAGAAACCTGACGGAACTGTATCAGGATGTATTCTAAGGGTGTCTGAGGAGGGGGGCAGGAAGGCAAATTTGGATCAGTGGTGAACTGATTACTGTGGGTAGGTTGGCCAGTCTGGATTCAAAGTCAGTGGAAGCAGCATGATTGAAACCTAGATTCAAGGGTAACATCGCTTCTTCAGTATAAATTTAAGCCCTGGAATATAGAGTAGTCTTTTTCTGACTGGACATTACTAAGGCGCCATTATCCATCCCACTTGATCTACACAGCAGCTTCAAACAGCCAGCAGAGGGCTTGGAAAATGTGACTGCCTTTGTTTCAACCACAGCTCTCTTCCCCCTGTGATGTATTGTCTTGGCATATTCTGTTCGGTATGTATTTTTTTTTTCCTCGTCCTGGACATTCTTGTTCTCGTCACATGATTATCGGACAAAAATTTCCTGAGATCCTTAACTTTTATTAACATTGGTATTCAACTAGAGGTCTGAGAAATGTTTGCTATTTCTTTGCAAGCTTCCTCATGTTGAGGGAATCATTACAGGAATTTGTAGTCATGCAAACTGTAGTCAATTTGGGTCATGGCTTTAGAAAATTTTCTTTTAATTCTATTTTTTGTTTCTGTATTTTTGTTGTCTCCGTTTTAATTATACTGAATAGAGTAATAATATTATCTTTAAAGTCACGTCACTTTTAGTAGAAAAACTAACGTTCAATGAAATCACATAATTTGACCAAATGCACACAGAAAATGAGGTTAGCACAATTAAAAAGAATGTCCTTCTGGATATATACCATTTTTCATTATAAAAAGATATATCTCCCTCCTCTAGTAAGGGAGAAAGGCTTGTACACTGATATGTGAAAAAACTGGAGAGTTTACTAAATATTCTGGCGTAAGTCCAGGCAAAGGGTAGAGTTCCAGCCTCAAAGATAATGTAGTCTGGACCAGCATTTCTGAATTTGCATTTACGATGTGACAAATCCTATGCTTAATAAGATTAGGAAGAAAGTGTTTAGAATTAAAGTAATGTGAGAGGCATTTGACATAGAATATAGAATTTATTCCTGTATCAAACTCTGGATTACCCACTTATTAATTGTATGATACTCTTTTATGCTCCCTGCTGTATCTTTTCCTCCAAACAAGATTTCACAAGGGGGCAGCCAAATATAAAAGTCATAAATTATACATGCAAATCCACATTTATCTGTGACTATTATCTACACCATGTGAAGCAGCATGGATTTGAAGAAAAATGATGCAAACTGGAAAACCAAAACTAGTTTTTAGCTTTGCTAACCTCAGGCAAGTGTCTCAACATTTTTAAACTCCTGTTTTCATGTCTGTAAATTGAGGATAACACTCTGCAGGGTTGTGGAAAGATTAAACATGGTGTTAGGTATAAAGCATTAATACAACATTAATACTGAACTAAATATGTAAGTTTGGGCCACCTAAACTTTCAGAACTGGTTTCCTTCCTTGCAAAATAGAAGCAATCACATTCATTCAGAGTATTGTTGTGGTGATTAGAGGTAGTACAAACAGTACCCTCCTTGGCCACCACTAGTATATACAATTGATAAAATGGCCATGCCATCACCTTCTCTATCCAACTCACCTATCTTTAGCGGGAAAGCAAATAAATAGAGCAAGAGATGAATTCAACCTGGAGGGCCTCATTTTTATCAAGTGTGGTTTGAAAGATGACGCTTAAATGCCATTCTTGAAATAGTTTAGGTAGGTTTGCTGAGGATAAAGGCGAGATGAACAATGCTGATGATAAAGGTGAAATGTACAATGCCTTAGATGACAGAAGATTGATTTTGTAAACAGGGTCCCTAAAATGTGAAAAGTTATGAAATATATCTTTTGGGGGGATATAGAAGGAGAAGATACTTTCCATGCCTTTTATGAATGGTTTAGAGGCAACATTTTACATGTAAAGTGGAAATTCTTATAGCATTTATGATAGGCAATATGGAAAAACATATCAGAAGCCTTAACAAACGTGTAACCTTTAGACCTCAGATATCTCTTGTTAGTAGGAAAGTAGTCCAGGTTTTATGAAAAGATTCACCTCAAGGTTGCTCATTAAATTATTATAAAATTTAAAATGTTAATAAATGTTATAACCCGAAGTATAAAATAAGTGGATATAAGAGACAAATTACCTACGTAGAAAAATCCCAGACAATTCATGTAAGTACTCCACCTTAAGGGAAGTGACAATATTTCCCCCGTTGAGGTGTAGACCTTGCATAACAACTTTTTTTCCAAAGAGTGTAATACAAAAAGGGAGGGGGAAAGAGTGATTTTACAGTTGAGAAACCTGCTAACACTACCTCAAGAACAATGATAAACCTTAACTACACAGTGATGTCTTAACGTGTACTATGTACCTTTGATATAATGTGATAAGAATGACACTTGACTTCCATTAGTCTTTCTCTCTAAAACACATCACTCCAGTATAATCCTTAAAAAAAAAAAAATCAGACAAATCTCAATTGAGGGGCGTTATGAAATATCTGTCCAGTATTACTCAACATTGTCATCTGTTTTTCCTTTGTCATCTATTATTATCACAAGTAAAAAGTATGGGAAGAAGACCAAATCAGAGTCTAAACTCTGAAGAATATTACTTATCTCCCAAGCTTGTTACAAGAAAAGAAAAAAAGAGGTTCCTTGCTTAATTTCTATGAAGACAATTCATTGTTTATTAAGTACAGGATCATGGTAATCCTCCGGGTTTACATTTTCTTTTATCAGGCAAAAAATCGTTTAGAAACTCTACATAAAATAAAGGAATCTTATAAAACAGCTCTGACTGACCAGATCAAGACAATTATGTTTGATTTCTCCTAATAATAGTTATTTAAAATAAGCAAATTTGTGTTTCTTCTCGTCTCTCTCTCTCTCTCTTTTTTTTTTTTTTGGTATTTAGTGGGTGCTTTTATTTATTTATTTTCATTGTTTAAAGTTTTATTGAAGCATAATTGATTTACAATTTTGTGATAATTTTTGATGTACAACAAAGTGATTCAGTTATGCATCTCTGAAGACAAAGTAGATCAAATAATTACCTCTGTGTTAACTTCCTATAGTAAATTGTTTTTGGATTATGAGAGCTGAATCTTACTATGAAAGAGGTGTTTTTTGTTTGTTTGTTTGTTTGTTTTTAGGCTGAGTCAGGATTTCAGGGTAGGAGGAGCAACCTTTTTCCAGCCTGCACTTCTGCCTGTGAGACCAGCGTCATGTAAAAATACAAAAGACTCAGTGGGAAATCCTGGGAGTGGGTGGGGTGGAGTGGTCACTATGCACTGAAAGCCACCTCTCTCCACTGGGGGATGGGCCTACCAGGGAACCCTTCTTTTAGTTCCTGTGTTTTATTTAGTAATAATGACAATAATAATAATCGCTTTTCATTAAAAAAAATCAATCCAAGATATACATTGCAGTTTTTTTTTTTATGTAAGACCTTCCACTGTTTTTGTCAATTAGGTTAATAAAAGTACCCCCTTATCCTTTCACAATAAGCATTTTCACAGCCTTCTAAAGATCCCTGAACCTCAAAATCAATATGCTTGAAAATTTGGTAAATTCAGACAAAAAATTCTCAACACCTCCCTAAAAGCCAAGAATTATTTAAAGCCAAATGATGATGCAAACAAGGCCTTCTTTCCGTAACTGTTTTTTGTGAATTCTAAAATAAATTCTGAATAGAATTATTCTCTTCCCAAGGTGAACCTCCATTGAAAAAAAAAAAAATTGAAAATCAAAGTATTTATTTGTCCTGAAGTAGTAGCTTTGAGAAAAAGGGAGGTCAAAAATTAGTCTCATAAACAATGAGATGAAAAAATAAGGGATGGGAATGAGAGATACATCTCTAATCCTTTTTAATTAATATTTATGTTGCAGCTATATTTATTGTCAGTGCAGGGATGATGGATTAAACATGAAGACCTTAACCATATGGACATGAGAGATGGGAAATCTCCTGGGTGTTTATGAAGGGGACCTTGCTGGAAGTGATAGAATATTATTCATGATTATGTCAGAGAAATACATATGAGGACAAGTAAACATTAAGCATACTAATACATAGAATTTGAAATGTGTGTCTATTAAGCAAAGTTGAAGACCAAAGGGGGAAGTTAAATTTTGTGGTTCTAGGCCTTGGATGCTAAAATCTGCAGATGCTCAAGTTTCTTATTTATTTATAAAATGCTATAGTATTTGCATATAAACTATGTACATCCCTCCTGTATATTTTAAATTGTCTAGATTAGTTGTAACACCTAATTAATGTAAATGTTGTATAAATAGCTGTCAGGTGCAGAGCAAATCCAAGATTTGCTTTTTGTAACTTTTGGAATTTTATTTTTGCAAAACTATTTGTAAGTTTGGTTCACTTTATAGGTTGGAAGTGTAGAAATGGAGCACTGACTGTATATATCAATAGTCAGTTGAGGAGTTCCCTTCGTGGCTCAATGGGTAATGAACCTGACTAGGATCCATGAGGATAAGGGTTCAGTCCCTGGCCTTGATCAGGATCCAGCGTTGCCGTGAGCTATGGTGTAGGTCACAGTTGTGGCTCAGATCTGGCATTGCTGTGGCTGTGGTGTAGGATGGCGGCTGCAGCTCCAATTCGACCCCTAGCCTGGGAACCTCCATATGCCGTGGGTGCAGCCTTAAAATAGCAAAAGAAAAAACAAGGTCAATTAAAATAGTATAGCAAGATAGAGCACCTGTACATGTATAGTTAAATTACAAAAAAATAGAATTGTTATGCGTTGCTACTTCTTAAATTAATACATATTGAGCTGCTTGAATTTACCAGCCGGCATTTACCTAAATTATACAATCTTCATCCCTAACCCGTGTCCAGCCCCACCTTTAGTTCCATCAACGTGTGCAATTGTCTCAGCCCTGCACTGAACATTGCCATTTATTTCTATTGCTTGGGTCTATTTTATGCATCCTGTATTCAGAATTACTTACTTTTCCTTCCTAGGCCCTCCTTTCTACTTTTTGCATCCAAGGTAAATATATATTTTAGTTAAATGCAGAAATGTGCTTTTTTTTCCATTTATCCTTTTCAAAGCAAGTAGCAGCTTTGTATAATAGTAGATATTTCCTTTTCAATCCTTAGGATAAAACTGGAGTTTCTCTCTGTAGAAGGGATCTAGATTTGCTGGAGAAAGATGAGTTAAGGGAGCAGTCAAAAAAACAGACTTGTGGGGATGGAAGTTTGTTTAAGGAGCAGGTATGTGATTTGTGTGGATGTTAGAAAGCCTACAAAAGCTGTTGCACTCCAAATGTGTAAGGGAGATAAAAAAAGGGATTGATGGTAATGCTTAAAAGAATAGATTGTAAAGCCATGCTGACTAGTTAGCAAGAAGAATAAGTATACACTACTCTGTTAGATTTACATCTGTGCATTTTCGGTGTTTAGGTGCAATTTTAAATGGTCACGATTTTTAAACTGTATTTAATTTTATTTTCTAAATTTGCATTGCTAGTATATAGAATCTGATTTTTATATTCGTCTGCAAACTTGTTAAATGTGGGTATTAAAGAAGACTCTTTGGTGTAGATGCTTGAGATTTTCTATGCTGACACTCATGTGGTCTATGAATAGAGTTTCATTTCTTCCTTTCCTATGTGTGCTGATTTTTTTTTCTTGTATTATCGTGCTATCCAGGATTTGCAAAGTTGAATAGGTATGGAGAGAACAGCTATCTTACTCTTTTCTCCCCTGATATTAGCGATGAAGCCTTCAGTCTTTTATTATTAGTTACAATATTAAATGGTAAATTGTTTGCAGATGCCCTTTATCAGATTAAAAGCTTGGTAGAATTCACCAGTGATACTATCTAGGCCTGCCTGGAGTTTTCTTTGTGGCATGATTTGAACCAACAAATTCAATTTAGTTAATAGATATGGAATTACTCATTTTGACTATTTTTTTGGCTGAGGAGGTTTGGTAATTTTTTTAATTTTGTGTATGTAATTTAAAATTTTAAATTATTTGAAAAGTTATTTTAAATACTCCTTTATTTTCCATTTAAAGTATAAAGATTTTGCATTGCTATCATTTTAATCATTCCAGGTATTGTTAATGAGTTTTTTCTCTTTGTTTTTCTTTAACTATAGTGCTAGAGTTTTACAGACTCACTTATCATTTCAAAGAATCATCTCTTGGTTGCATTTATTTCTCTTTTTATTTCTTCTATTGATTATATGGATTGATATTTGCTTTTCTTTATTAAAATATAGTTATTCTACAATATTCCTTTGATTTCAGCTGTACAACAAAGTAACCCAATCACACACAGTTCCCTGTGCTGTACAGTAGGAGCCCATTGCCCATCCAATCTGGTTACAGTTGCATTCAACAACCCCAAACTCCCCATCCATCCCACTCCCTCCCCTGCCCCTTGGCAAGCACAAGTCTGCTCTCCACGTCCATGATATGTTTCTGTTTTGTAGATAGGATCATCTGTGCCATATTTTAGATTCCACATGTAAGTGATGTCAAATGGCATTTGTCTCTCTCTTTCTAACTTACTTCATTTACTATGAGAATCTCTAGTTCCACTCATGTTGCTGCAAATAACATTATTTTGCTCCTTTTCATGACTGGGTAGTATTCCATTGTATACATGTGCCACATCTTCTTAATCCATTCATCTGTTGATGAACATTTAAATTGTTTCCATGTCTTGGCTATTCTGACTAGTGCTGTTATGAACACAGGAGTTCATGTATCTTTTTTAATGAATGGTTTGTCCATATATATGCTCAGGAGTGGGATCGCTAGATCATATGGTAATTCTATATTTAGTTTTCTGAGGTACCTCTATACTGTTTTCCATAGTGGTTGTACCAATATACATTCCCACCAACAGTGAAGGAGGGTACCACTTGCTCCACAGTGTCTCCAGAATTTATTCTTTGTTGACTTGTTAATGATGGCCATTTTGATTGGTATGAAGTAGTACCTCACTGTAGTTTTGATTTGCATTTATCTTATAATTAGCTCACATTTTTTTCATGTGTCTGTTGGCTATCCATAGCTCTTCTTCTGAGAAATGTCCATTTAGGTATTCTGTCCATTTTTCAGCTGGGTTGTTTGGGGTTTTGGTTGTTGAGTTCTATGAGTTGTTTATATATTTTGGAGATTAGGCCTTTGTTGCATCATTTGCAAAGGTTTCTCTCATTCTGTGGCTTACCCTTTCATTTTTTTTTTTTTATGTATTCCTTTGCTATGCAAAAGCTTTTGAGTTTAATTAGGCCCCATGGGTTTATTTTTGTTTTTATTGTCATTTTTATAGGAGGTGGGTTAAATAAGATGTTGCTGTGATTTAGGTCAAAGAGTGTTCTGACTGTGTTTTCCTCTAGGAGTTTTATAGTATCCGGCCTTACATTTAGATCTTAATCTATTTTGAGTTTATTTTTGCGTGTGGTACTAGAGAGTGTTCTAATTTCATTCTTTCACATGCAGTTTTCCAGTTTTCCCAGCACCACTTATTAAAAGTTTATCCTCATCCTCCTTCCACTCAATGTTCTTGCCTCCTTTGTCATAGATTAGTTGACCATAGGTACTTGAGTTTATTTGGGCTTTCCATCCTGTTCCATTGACCTACATTTCTGTTTTTGTGCACGTATCATATTGTTTTGATAACTGTAGCTTTGTAATATTGTCTGAAGTCAGGGAGCCTGATTCTTCCATTTCCATTTTTCTTTTTGAATATTGCTTTGGCAGTTTGAGGTCTTTTGTGTTTCCATACAAATTCTAAAATATTCTGTGAAGAATTTCCTTGGTAATTTTATGGGGATTGTACTGAATCTGTAGATCGCCTTGGGTAGTATAGTCATTTTGATTCTTCCAATCCAGGAGCATGGTATATCTTTCCATCTGTTTATGTCATCTTTGATTAATTTCTATGCATTAATTTCGTATCCTGAAACTTTGCTAAATTCATTTTTGCTGTTTTCTTTTTTTTTTTTTTTTCGGCTTTTGTCATTTTAGGGCCACACCCATGGCATGTGGAGGTTCCCAGGCTAGGGGTCTAATTGGAGCTACAGCTGCCAGCCTGTGCAGCAACGTGGAATCTGAGCCACGTCTGCAACCTACACCACACCTCATGGCAACGCTGGATCCTTAACCCACTGAATGAGGCCAGGGATCAAACCTGCAACCTCATGGTTCCTACTGGGATTCATTTCCACTGAGCCACGACGGGAACTCCTTTGCTTTTATTTTTATGATTATATTCCTTCTGTCTACTTTCTATTTAGTCTATTTCTATTTGCTCTTTCTACTCTAGTTCATAGGTAGAAGCTGTTAGGCCAGTAGGGCAGAAGGAGGCAGAGGCTGGAACAGTGAGATTGCAAGCAGGGTTTATTGACCAACAGTGGTGGGGAGCCCTTAGCAAGTAAAACTCAGGCCCCCTGTCATTAGGAGAGAATCAGGTTTTATAGGCAGGTGGTCATGTGCTGAGTTCTATAGGTCCAAGATGGCAGTTGAAATCATGGTATAAAATTAGCTTTCTTCTTGGGGCTGTCTTTGTCATTGGAAAATCAGCCACTTTATGGGCTTGGTTGTTTTTACCTGTGGAGGTCTGATAACGAGACTGTAAGTCTGGGTCTGGGAGGATCAATGAGTCATGTGGACTTATTCTTTTTTAGGCCTTCCTTTCAGTTTCCACATAAGATTCCTGCCTGTTTTTAATAGGAAATGGGGGCAAAGGTCTCTGCTTCTGTAGCTTCTTACGGCTGAATAGAAACATTGATTGGGGGTGGAGGAGGTGGAAGGAACCTGGTGGTATCTGTAGGTCTATAAGGCTGGAATGGAGTTGACCCATTTATCTGTGATTGATTCGATGGTTTTCTGCCAAAAAGAAGAAAACAAACAGATGAAACAGAGGTGGTCTGGGTATTAGGAGAAGAAAAATAAAGATGAGGGCTGTGAGGATAAGATCTAGCCATGAGATTAGGGAAGAGGCATAAGGCCAGAAGATTTGAGTGCCTTATTGTTAGAACCAGTTTGCTTGTTCGCTTAGGCCATCTCTCATGCCATCTCTGACCAGTCCTGACTTATTTTTATAAAAGCAGCAACTTTCTTCTAAGGATGAACAAATTCCTCCTTCCTTTTCGGTTAGAAGATCCAGTCCTCATCTATTTTATAGTACTGCTGTAGCCAAGGAATAAATTTGATCTTGGAGGTATGTCAACTGGCCAGTTATTTCTTTAAGGGCCTTAGATATCTGTTGGGGTAGTAATGAGTGATGGTGAGTGTCACTTCCTCGTCCAGCTGAACCTGTTCCAAGTGCAGCAGTGATTCCTATTCTCACCAGTAGGGGTAGTAGTTGTATTACCGTTTTTGGTCTTAATAGGTTGGAGACAGGTATTGGGATGGGGTCTGTCTCTAATGAATATTGGAAAGGAGGAGCAAGAAATGCCAAAGTACAGGATTCAGGCCAGGTAGCTGGTAAACAGGCATAAGTGCTGTTACCACTTAGGAAAAATATTCCTTGCCTGAAATCTAAACAACCATTGAGGTGGTATGTTATATAATATGATTCCATTTTCCTGATCCTTGACAGTTTCCCCCTTGACCTAAGGAACATCAAAATTGAAAGATTAGGATTGACATTGCCATATGGGCAGCTCCCAATGGTTGGAGCAAAATAGATTTGATGGTTTGTTCTGGGGTAGGATTTTTCAATATCTGTCTAAAATATTGCCCTTGTGTGTCGGGGGAAACATTGATAGCCTGCAGTGATCAGGGTTGAATGTGACAGCTGGGTTGATATGTAGTTATGGTGTCGAGTTAGAGATCCCTCATCCTTGATAAAAGGATGAACTAGTTGTAGATACCCAGTTTCCCCACAGTGCTGTAGGCTTAGGCAGTGGTACAAATTCTTGAAAAGTTGGGAGCCATAAATCTATAGTTAAATTCCAATATCCAGGATCCATGTGTCCTAGAGACCTTGCCCCATAATGCCATCCCATGGTCTTCTGATACAGAGAGGGTCCTGGGCCATTAAGGGAGCAGATAAATATCCCAGGCATCCTGAAATAGGAAGAACAGAGGACAAAACAGGAGCAATCTGTGTCTGAAATGACACCCTATATAGATTAGATCTTCCAAATTCTGAAATTTTGTCTCCCTCCTATAACTTTAAAAAAACATTGGGATTGTTCCCAGGCTTGTAAAGGAGCTGGGTGAGCTTGGAAAGCAGGCGCTGCAAGGGGAAGACAAATCCAACATGGTATCTGACACGTCTATAGAGGTTTGTAATAAAGAGTCTAGGTACGGGGGAAGGAACTGAGAAAGTGTAAAGAAGCTACTCAAGATTATAAAAACAAGTCATGGATTAGAAAATAAAGAGAAAAGGAGTACCACGTTATGCGGTTTGGAGGGACTTCTATGAAACCTCCTGGGAGCCAGAGATCAGTGATGAGAGAAAGAAAGTCTTCGTATCTAGTAAAATAATAGGCTGGGTTACTGGACAGGTTAGTAACTATGCTGGTTAAATAGGCAGTCCTGAGATTTATCTGATCAGAACCAAGGAAGGGCCAGTTTGTCATCGGTTAATTTTGGTTAATTTTTGTACTGTTTTCTTTTGTCTTAGAGAATTTGATGTATTTTGTGGAGACAGTCTGAGGAGTACCAAGGGGTTAGGTTACAAGGAATGGTAAGAAGGGCAAAGAGGATTCAAATTGTCCAAACGAGAACTAGGAGGATAGGTTAAAAAGAAGCTTATCCAGTCCTTGTATTCAGTCACACCCTTTCTTCAGTTGTTATCTTGGATGTTTTCTTAGATGTTTTCTTGAGGATGAGCTTCTTCCTTTGGAATTTGAGAAAGGTGGCCCTTTGTGGGAGAAATCTGATTAGCTGTATCTAGATGGGGTCGGGTAAGGGGGTGGGCGTGGTCTATTTGTTCCAGGGGGTCAGGGGCCCTCTGAAGGCATGATAAATACCCCCCATTTGCCCCTTTAATTTAGCTGCCGTCATAGCGGTGATGAGTACTACTTGAAAGGGGCCAGTCCACTCAGGTGTTAAGGGAGAAGTCTTTTGTTTTAACCAAGCACAGTCTCCTGGTTCTAGAATAAGAGTTGAGAGATCCTATTGTTTTCGCTTTTTAGGGCTGCACCTAAAAAGCATATGGAGGTTCCCAGGCTAGGGGTCTAATTGGAGCTGTAACTGCCGGACTATATCACAGCCACAGCAGCAGATCCTAGGCGCGTCTAAGACCTACATACACCACAACTCATGGCAACGCTGGATCCTTAACCCATTGAGTGAGGCCAGGGATCGAACACACAACCTCATGGTTCCTAGTCGGATTTGTTTCTGCTGTGCCATGATGGAAGCTCCAAAGGACCATAATTTTTAAAAGGAAAGGGTTAAAAAATCATTCCATATTGTCTAAGTAAGTGTCTCATTAAGTGGAGATCAGGCCAGTTTTCAGAAATCAAGGAATAGGTGCTGTTGGTGGTTGGCTGTTATAACATAAATGGTCTCCCATACATTAATTCAAAGGGTTTTAATTCAAGAGACTTTCTAGGCAAGACTTGTAAATGTATGAGTGCTGATGGCAAGAGAGTAACCCATGTTTGTTGTGTTTCTAGGGCTAATTTGGTTAGCTGTTGGTCGTTGGCCCATTCCACTTTCCTGAGGACTGGGGGTGATAGGGAATATGATAATTCCATTGAATTCCCAGACGTATAGAGAGTTCTGGGCTTATTTTGGAAATAAAGGTAGGACTAAAGAGAATTGGGATGGCCAAAGCAAGGCAGAATTTCTTTTAGTAAATAAAACCTTTGCTACTTCTCAGGCTTTTTCATGGTGGTGGGAAATGTCTCAGTCTATCTACCCAGGTGGGTAAATGAAAATGTTTTATTTGAGGCATGTGAGTGAAGCTTATTTGCCAGCCTTGTCCATCCAGGAATGTGTCCTGGAGCTGGATGCCTAGGAAATGGGGGCGGCTTAATGCGACCTTGGGGTGTTGAATGGGATCAAATTTTACATGACTGTGTGACCTTTTCAAGCTTTGAATATAGGCTGGGGCAAATTATTTGGATCTGTATTAATTTTAGTGAATGTCTAAAGCTTACATGAAGTTGATTATGTATGTGTTGTAGTATGTTGTGTATTTGTTCTTTGGGGATTATAGGTTTGTTTTGTAGAGTCAGCTGGTGATTTTGTTTCTTTGCTCCTAGATTTGTGTAGTAGTCACGTTCCTGTTGGGTACAGTGAGGTCTAATGAGGTTTGACTGTAATGGAAGGCTTTGGTGAGGCTGGAGGCTTAAGGCGGGTCTGTTTCTTCCCTACCGGCTAGGGTGTTTCCTCTAGTAAGAGGTGAGGTGGGGGGCGGTGTCCTTCTCTGTGAATGACTGCTACCTTCCTTGAAGTTGTGCTGCCTGTAAAAGTTGGTGTCTAAGGAGTCTGTTAACTATTGGCGTGCCCTCGTTCTTACCATATTGCAGCATGTGAGTGAAGACTGTGAAAAGCATATTTAGAGTCTGTATATATGTTTATGTTTTTGTCCTGATTTTAAATCTTTCTTATTTTCAAATGTAAACATTTAGAGCTAAAATGTTCTGCTATTCATGTTACCTTAGTTTTTACCCGATGTTCTAGTTTTGGTCTATCTAGGTCCACATTGTATTTAAATAGACTTTCTCCTTAGGCTCTTCTGGGCTGTGGCCATCTTTTAGGCTTTTTTGTTTGTTTGGATTGCCTTGACGGTTTTAAAAAGTGCGGATCAAGTATGTTGTAGAATATCTCTGAACTGGAATTTGTCTGATGATATTTTTCTCACAATTAGACTGAGATCGTGGATTCTGGGGAGAATGATCATGGGGATAAATTTCAGTTTCATCACAGTATAGCAAGGCTACAAACAATTAATATGACATTCCATTGTTGATATAATCCACACATGGATTAGGCAGGGTTTACTCAATTGCTCCAATGTAAATGTACCCTCCCCCTTTCTTTTTCTTTTTAATTTTGTTTACTTTTTATAGCGGCACCTGCAACATATGAAAGTTCCCCAGCTAAGGGTCAAGCGGGAGCCACACTATGACCTATACCACAGCTCGTGGCAATGCCTGAAATTTAACCCAGTGGGCGAAGCCAGGGATCAAACTCACATCCTCATGGAGATTATGCTGGGTTCTTAACTCACTGAGACACAACAGGAACTCCCCCTTTCCATATCATGCTCTGAAAGGAAGTCTCTACATCAGTTTTGCACTTAAGGAATGGGGAGTTTCTCCACCTCTGTGGTGGCAAAGTTGTTATATAAATTTTGGAGAGCTTTTACATTTTGATCTGCTATATTCTACTTGGTCTCCATGTAAAAGTAATTTTTGAAATTTCCCTGTTATTTGTTCTTTCACTCATGGATTATTTCAGTGTTGGCTCGCTCTCTAATTTACAAGTACTGGGGACTTTCCTACATAATTTTTATTGATATCCTACATAAAATCATTTTTGATTAGAAACCACACTGTGTATAATTTCAGTGTTTTAAAATGTATTGTGACTTGTTTTATGATCCAGCATATATTAGATACTATTGAACAGAGTGAATTTATAAAGTATGTGTATAATAGTGGCTGGGTTTAGAGAGTGGTAGGAATTAGTTACAAGGTGAATGCTAGTACATTCTTAAAACTTCTGTATCATTGTTAATTATTTGCTAGTTGTTCAATTGTTACCTGAGAGGGAGATATTAAAATATAAGTGTGCATCTAAAATACAAAGATGTCTCTTGTATACGGCATTTAATTAGGACTTAATTTTAAATATATTCTGCCAGTATTCTCCTTTATATCAGTATAGTCTGTTAATGTAATGTTCACTTTAATTATTGATGTACTTGTGTTTGAGTCTGTCATTTTAAATTTATCTATATTTCTTCTGTGTTTTTTTTTATACCATTTTAGGAATCTTTCACGTCAAAAAATATTTTTCTTTTAGCTTTTTATACATACAGTAGTCACTCCTTATCCTCAGGGGATAGGTTCCAAGACACCCAGTGGACGCCTGAAACCATAGAGAGTTCCAAACCCTATATACCAATGTTTTTTATATATACATATATAAATATATATATATATATTTCCTTTATATATATAATAAAGTTTAATTTCTAAATTATATGTAGTAAGAGATAAATAATAACTGATATAAGATAGAATCATATATGATAACAAAAGTTGTGTAAATATGGTCTTTCTCTAAAAATATATTATTGTACAAATTTAATGCCCTTTCTGTCTTAACTAAGCACTTATCACACAGTGTGGCCATGACTTTTACAGTTTGAGATGTGACAGTAAAACTAGCATGAATTTTTTTTTCCTTCTTTACAATTTCAGAGAAGATTTGTTCTTCCCTTAGATCAGAAAAATCTCAGTACATGATTTTTTCTTTCCTTATTATCTAGAACTTTCTTCTTTTAAAATGATTTTTATTTTTTCCATCATAGCTGGTTTACAGTGTTCCATCTATTTTCTGCTGTACAGCAAGGTGGCCCTGTCGCACATACATATGTACATTCTTTTTTTCACATTATCATGCTCCATCATAAGTGACTAGATATAGTTCCCAGTGCTATACAGCAGGATATCATTGCTTATCCATTCCAAAGGCAATAGTTTGCATCTGTTAGCCCCAAATTCCCAGTCCATCCCACTCCCTCTCCTTCCCACTTGGCAACCACAAGTCTGTTCACCTCTTCCCTTAAAAGAAACACTTTAAGTCTTTTCTTGGACATTTTCATAATGGCTATACCTGCAGCATATGAAAGTTCCCAGACTAGAGATCGAATTAAAGCTGCAGCTGCAGGTCTAAGCTACAGCCATAGCAATACCAGATATGAACCCATCTGTGACCTATGCCGCAACTTGTGCAATACTGGATCCTTAACCCACCGAGCAAGACCAAGGATTGAACCCACATCCTCATGGAGATGGTATCAGGTTCTTAACCTGCTAAGCCATAATGGGAACTCCTCTTTGGCATTTTCAAATTGCTGACATCTTTACTCTTATAAAAGAAAGGGTAAAATAAGTGTTCCTTGAGTACTAACTCTGCCACAGTCCATCTGATAGCAGTATGGTACCAAATGCCAAACAGGTGGAATATCCTATACAAAGAGATGACTCACATCCAGGCAGGAGGGGTAAAGGCAGCATAAGATTTCATCATGCTACTCAGAACAGTGAAATTTAAAACTCATGAATTGTTTATTTCTGAAGTTTTCCATTTAATATTTTCAGATTTCTGCCCATCGCAGGTAAGTGAAACCAAAGAAAGTGAAGCCATGGATCAGTGAGATGTCTGTAATCTTTTGTGTTTTTAGGGTGTGTTCTAGGAATTATATATCCTGAATTTTCATAAGCAGAGGGTTAACATTTGTTTAGTTCTGTTTTAAACAAACAGGTGTGTAGCAGAAGTAATATACCAATAATATACAGGGAAGAAAATCTAGAAGGTAGGAAAGCAATGAAGATGGAATTATACTAATAGAAGAGAAAAACTGAGATATGGATATGGAGAAAAGTGGATGAAGTTAAAATATATTTATCAGATGAAATCTTAAGATGGTCCATTTGTATGAATATCATGCATAACAAAATTACATAAAGGGTGATTTTCAGGCAAAATGTAATTCAGGAAGAGCCTTCTGGGCTAAGCTAGTATGTACTTTATTTTTAAGATTTGGAGATACACTTCAGTATTTTAAGCATAAAAGTGGCATGATTAGATATATGTATATATATTTGCGTAAACATTCAGTTGGAGAAAACTAGTAAGGCTGAAGTTGAAGACGCCGTTAAGAGATTATGGCCATAACTGAGATCAGAGATGGTGAGGGTAGTGAGAACAGGAAAATTAGGGATCTTGCTGGGTGAGGTGAGAGAAAGCTATTACTGGAGAGCTTTCAGGTTTCTGCTTGAGATATTGGCTGGATGGCTAGGAACAGTTACTGGAGCAGGATTATAGAAGAAGGAGGAAGGTTCATGTTCCGAAGGGAATATTGCATGTAATGCTCATGCTGTCTGTGTTGAATTTTTGGCACTTGGGGAATTAGAGTGGGGATAAGCAGTATTGTCCTTAATGTAAGGAGAATTGACCAGAAGTCTAAATGCTTAGCAAGTCAACTACCGTAGCTTCTCTTTATCTCTCAGTGAAGATGGCTAGAGAAAGAGGAACACTTTGGTGAGCCATGAAAAACTGGTCTCTCTCTCAGAGCCTAGTGTTTCTCAACTGAATATGGGGCCGCATTTTTAACTCACCCCATCCTCTGGTTCCATCTTCTCTTGTGATTAGAAGAAGAAGATGCCAAGAACAAAATGCCCAAGGCTTATCTATAACTCTCCTACCAAAGCCAAATTGTATACAAAAGTTGTTCAACCCTGTTTTGTTAAGAAATCCCTTCTCTTCTTGAGGTCATCTCATAGAGGAGAAAGGGGAAAAAATGTGTTTTTTCTAGAGGTCAGAATATGGTATCAACATCAAAGAGGTTGTTGCAGATACTGATCTGGCGGTCTCAGGAGAGAGAGAAAGCTTTCAGAATCTCTCATGTGCATATGGCCCTGAACACCACAGTGATTAAGAGGGATCAGAAATAAACCTGAAGCCTTACCTCAAAATAATTCATCATCTCTTCTCATAGAATTAACAGAAATTCCGCAGAAAGGTATGAAGTCAGTCCAGGTAATCCAATTACGAAACTCATGAACTCAAAACACTTGTATGACCAACCACAGGCACAGTCACACCAGTCACATCCCTATTCTTTGCCCCAAATAGATTGACTCAGTTGTAGCATTTATAATTTCTCTCAAATAGTTTGTTTTCTGCACTCAGACAACTATTCTCCAAGCTTGATATCTATAGACATCACCTTCTGAAGCCATGCATCTCAAGCCTTACTCCTTACTCTGTCTCTTCTAGCACAGTGTGTCTGTACCCCTATTTACCTGTTGAGGACAGCATGTTTCTTCATGCAGGTGCTCAGTGATGCTTGTCCTCACACAACACTTGCCATACTGTTGCAGAGAATGTAGCCCACCTGGCCATCCATATTCCTTCCCCTGAACATTTTTCTGTTCCTAGGCACCCTATTCCTACAATCCTTAACACTCATTATTGTTGGATCCAAGAAATTGGCTTAGTTCCCAAGTCAGGATGAGGAAGTGTCAGTAAAAGTCTACAGGATCACACCCTATGAATAAGGGAAATATCATAGCTATTTAGAGCTGCATGTGAAGGGGCTTCTGAAGTAGTACAAAGAGTTTGATGATGTCTCCAAACCTAGAAAAAATCCAAAAATATTCTTAGTGTCTCAGCTGAATATGAATCAACTATACATAATGTGGTGCTCTCCATACAGAAATATGTACAATTTACCAAGAAAGACTGGAGTAATGGCAATGACCAGAAGGTCGGAGTAGGCATTCCACAACTGTCTGAAATCCAAACCTTAACCCCCCAACTCTATGGAGAATGCCCAACCCTGGTATTATTTGTGTTCCACAAACAGTGAGTGAGTCGACAAAAGCCAGACTAAAGGGACTCAGAATTTTAACTTATTTGACGATAGCATGCCCTGGTGCCCTAAGTCAGAGGTGAAATGAGATAGGAAGGTGAGGGGTTATCAACTTAGAGACAGCTGTTTCCTAGCCTAGGAAGGCCCTGATACACTAAAGTCAGACACTAAAGTCAGACTCAGACTGGAATCAATTATAGATATTGTTATGAAAGAAGCACTCAGAGAGTTTCAAGGCCAGAAGGCAAAAAAAAAAAAAGGTTAAAGATGAGAGCAGGTACTAAGTAGGAGTGACAGGATTGAGATGTTTCTCTAAAAGAGGAAAGTGGCAGATATTAAGGAGCCAGAGAACTTCAAGCACCAAAAGAAAAGAGTCGTTAATAAGGGAGCAGAAGTCCTGAGAAAAAGAGCAAATGGCATCTGAGAAAATTGACAGGATTCAATTTAAGAGACAGAAGGTTTCTCAATTGCTCATGGAGTGGGAGGGATGGGACCGAACAGGCAGAAATGGCACAGCACGGAGGAGGAACTGCAGGTAGAAAACTTTGAGAAGAATTCCATTCTTGTAGGACAGATGTGATGTATAAATAACCCCAGGTCAGAGGGCACTGCTACCCCTGGTCCAGGGTTAGAGAAAAATACTTCTCTTAGGACTCCTCACAGTGGTATGTCTTTACCTCTACGTGCAGAAGTCGCAGGTGGGTATGAATGATCCATTCTGAGATTCTCAAAGATCTGTCCATTATTTATTTGCATAGACGTGCATCCATTCATACATAAACATACATGGAAGGCACAGAGATTTGTAAATACAGTACATCTCGATAAGAATAAAAACATTTATGAGATGTAGCCTTGGGCTGGGTGTTAGGAAAGTTTTCAGAGAAGCAACTTGCCAAACAGGGGACTTGATGGATGTGCAGATGGGGGAGAAACAGCAAATGTGAAACCCAGACAGGTAAATAGAAGGATTGAGTAAGATATTTCTCCAAAAGAACATTCTTGGTAGCATATTTCTGGAACAGTGGGAAGTAAACAGAGTAGGTAGTCAGACAAACGTAAAATTGAATTCTTGTCTGCTACCTGCTAGCTTGTCAACCTCCGTCTCCTTACATGAAAGGGTTGAGTCTGTTGCTTTATCAATATATGAAAATGCTACCATTTCCTCTCTGGGGTTTTTGAGGATTAAATGAGATCATGTATATAGAAACTTGCACACTACCTGGCATGTTTCCATCCTGCTCCTAGGATCTGTAGCTTTGTGACAGCAAGGAGATGAGTAGATACTAAGTCTCACAGCCCTCCTGATGCTTCCTTCCAAATGGTCAGAAGTAAGACACTATGGCTGGCAATGCTCAGGGCTAGGCCAAGAACAGGGATGTAGGCTGAACTGATTGGAATATAGAGGAAGGACTGGCTGGGTAAATGGTAGATCACCATAACTGTGCCTCTCAGCAGGGAGTAAAGGTGCCTGAGCATCAGCAGGAATGAGAAATCAAGATGGAGAGAGAAAGGAGCAGGGGGCACTGCCATGGCAACACGGTTCTGTGTATTGCATGTTGGAGCAGTGGTTAGATTAAGTCACTTTGTTGTATTTGTGAAACAAAGGTATTTAATATGAGGAGTAGACCTCAAGACACAAAACTTTGGCTTTGGAAATGTGTTTTGGATTCCACTGACTCTATCTACTACAGAGGTACTGAATTAGTATTCGTGGTACTGAGTTCATGGTACCTTGGTACTGAATTAATGGCAGAAATATAACTTAACTATGATTTACATCATTACAACCTGAGCATATTTCCAAAGCACAGGGACAGGCTGGCTCCATACCACTCCCAACAACTTTTATTGAAGTGGCAGTGACACAATACTGGCTACGGTACCTCCTGTGGACCGGGTCCTTGTACTGGATCATCCACCCTCAATGAAGAATTTACAGACATGTCCTCTGCAGGGCATCGGGCCATACTTGGGAGGGCTGTAGCATCCTCCGAAATTGCAGCTCTGGGTGTCAGGCTCTTCCTCTGTGCTGCAAGGCATCAGGGGCTGACTGACTGGGATGTAATCTCTGCACTAAAAGTTGAGGTGCTGTGAGAGACAGGGAGTCTATTGAGATGCCCTTCAGATACTGCTCCCATTAGGGGGAAAAAAAAAGATTCTCCTGCAAGACACAGACCTCGATTTTTTACAGAGTCATTCCCTGTAGGTACTGCCTCCACTTCCCAAACGCCCATTCTTTTCCAATTTCTATTTCATTACTTCTGTGAAATGTTTATTGTCAAGATCACTAATGCCTTCCCATTTGCCAAATCTAATGGTCGCCTCTCTGCCCCCCTTACAGGCTCTCAATAGCAGTCCTACCAAAGACAAAGCCTTTCTTTAAAATCTCTCTTTTCTGGACTTGTATGATAGTTGCCACCCCCTTTTGACTGTGCTCAAATCTCTTCAGGCCCTTCCATTTAGTCTCCGGTCTGGCGATCCTGAGTGCCCAGAGCTCCGTGGGAGAATATGTTCTTTACGTTTCTTTCTCTGTTAAAATACCCTGTCTAGGTCCTTTAATGACCACCTATGACTTTAAAATGCCATCACAATGCTTATGATACTAATTCTATTTTTTTATATGTTTTTTCCTTTTCTCATTATGCTCTACTCTTTCTGTATTTTTTTGAACATATAATTATTTTCACAATATCTATATTGAAATTATCTGCTAGTTATACCGTTCATTATTTCAGAGGCTGCTTCTATTAGTTGCTTTTGTTTTGATTAGGGGTCACGGTATCGTGATTATTTCCGTATCTGGTAATTTATATTAGAGTACAAATGTTATGTATATTTTGTGCTGAGGATCATTGGGTTTTGAGGTGATTTTTTAAAAAATCATCTACATTTTGTACTGATGAACAAGTAAATTATTTTTAACCAATTGGAAGCCTACTTTTAAGATTTCATTTAGCTGGCCCAGAACAATCTTTACTCCAGCATTACGATAAACCCAGCTGCTTTAGACATTCTTCAGACATCCTACCCGATGTCCCCAAGCATTTCAAGATCTTTTCACTCTGGCTCTAGAGACTATTTTCTTTCTCCAAGATTCCCAGCTTTGTTGAAGCTCCAGGAATTTTAATTTTTTTTTTCTTTTTGCCTCTTCTTCAGTCTCTGGTTTGGGGTAATTTCTTCTCACATTTGTGAACAGAGTCAAAAAATCGAGGGGACTTTGTTGCTCACAGTTAACCTCTCTGTCACCATCTCTGTCTCTTTCTCCATCATTTTTAGTGATCTGTTCCACATATTCTAGTCACTTTATCCTCCCACATCTCTGATATTTCCTTCTCAACTTATCAAGATAACTCTTTTTTTTTTTCTCCAGCTCTGTTTATTTTGCCACATGTCCAGATGATGACAAGGACTCATATTGTTCACTGTTCTTCACTCAAGGGACACAGTCTTAACCTGCTTGTTACCTAATGTCTGAAAACTTGTCTCCTTTACTTTACCAGTTTCTACTTTTTTATGGTAGAAAAGAAATTCCGGGAGTTCCTGCTATAACACAGTGGGTTAAGAATCTGGCTGTTGTGGCTTGGGGACTTGCAGGTTCAAGCCCCGGCCCAGCAGAGTGGGTTAAAAGATCTGGCATTTCTGGAGCTGTAGCATAGGTTGCATCTGTGGCTTGGATTCTACCTCTGGCCTGGGAGCTTCTATATGTTGTAGGTGCAGCCATAAAGGAAAGAAAGGAGACAGAGAGAGAGAGAGAAAGAGAAAGAAAGAAAGAAAGAAAGAAAGAGAAAAAGAGAGAGACAGAAAGAAAAAAAGAAAGAAAGAAAGGGAGAAAGAGAGAGAAAAAGAAAAAGAAAGAAAGAAAGAGAAAGAGAAAAGAAAGGGAAAGGAAAGGAAAAGAAAGGAAAGCCAAAGAAAAGAAATTACAGTAACAATTCTTTATGGGCAAAATTTTATCTTAATAACATGTTTAAAAATAAAGACCTGAAGGAATGACATAGAAAAAAAAATGACTGAAAACTGCAGAAATGGGTTATTTAAAGATGAACTCAGGTAAATTTAAAATTTCCTAGCAAGCTGGGACTGGAAGGGACGTGGAGCTTTACTGATTAATTTCAGAGATGTGAAAATCAGACTAGAAAGGGGACCTGATTTAGCCAAGATTAGGAAGTCCCCAAGCCAGGACTATAGCATCCAATTTTTTGATGTCAAGGCATATGTGTGTGTGTGTGTGTGTCTGTGTGTGTGTGTGTCTGTGTGTGTGTGTGTCTGTGTGTGTGTCTGTGTGTTATTGCATCACACAACTGCTTAATCTTTAAATAAAGGTTAATATAAAGTCATTCATAAAGAATTCACTTTTTTATCTTTAATATATTTCTCTTTAGAACATATATAATGCTTGGGGGAGAATACTCATCAGAACATCCTCACAATCAGCGAAAATAACTCTGCTCCAGCAAACCAAATAGTGCCCCTGCTATTAGCTCCTCAAGGCTGTCACTCCAAGCAGCATGGCGCAGCAGAATCCAGAGGCTGGAGCCAGGAGTTGTCACAAGACCAGTAAAAACCTTGCTGTCCTTGGCTCTAACAAGCTTATTTATTTTGCCCATAGGCTTGTAAACAGAAGTTTTATAGTGGAATATTTTGTCTGAAATAAACACAGACTCACCTGCCACTTGAAAACAGCAGTTTTCTGATATATTTATCCAAACAGAACTCTGCTCTAAGGAAGAGGCTCTATGGGTGGGTGGACAATATGTTATTACAATAATTGGGACTGTTCCTAATGCCTGTCTCTCATTTAGACACAGAGATGACTGCCTACCTGCCAAGATTTAGGGGATCTGAGTAGAGTCCTTTCCCTGACAGAACTCTCACCTGTTACTCCCAAATTCCACTTTTAAGGTTATTTAAGCCTTTGAATCCATGAAACGACTCTTAACCCTGCGTAATGTGTCAGCTCTGGTCATTATTAGTAGGGGTCCACTTCCAAAGGAGAAAAAAAAAAGGAAAAAACTTAAGAAACAATCAGCAGAGTCTCATGTAACTAGAATTTTAGAAACACTGGTCTATTATTGAAGTCTCAGCACTCATTCTAAACCTCTGTGTTACATTATCAATCTGTCCTAAAAATCTCCTGTCTGATCTTGATTTATTCTGTGAGACACAGATGCAGCCCACTGATTTGGGGCCTGGCTTAATAAAAAAGTCATCTCTCCCAATAACAGATAGGGCAGGAGAGCAGACATATAAGGGATCAGTCGTGAGAGAGAGGTGTGGGGCACTAAAGTGACAAGCAAATCATCTATATTAGAAGCTTGCATATGAAATTTTATGTAACTCAATTTAGTTAATACAGTCTAGTATTTATGGTTAATTATGACATATTGAAGGTAGTTGGTGAAAAATAGTACTACTCAGTTTATAAATGTCAGAGTTACTATCTTCTTTTGTTTTCTTGGCTGCCTCTGCAGCATACGGAATTTCCCAGGCCAGGGGTTGAATCACAGCTGCATCTTCAGGCCTATACCACAGCCACTGTGGCAACACCGGATTTGAGCTGTATCTGCAACCTAAGCCACAGCTTGCAGCAACACCAGATCCTTAACCCACTGAACAAGGCCAGGATCGAGCCCACATCATCATGGCCACTATGTCGAGTTTTTAACCTACTAAGTCACAACAGGAACTCCAAGTTACTATAGTTTTACAGATGTTTTTTCCCTCACTTCTGCCTAGTAATATCTGCCTAGCAATATTCTACTCTGTCTCTCAGCTTTGACTATATACTGGAATCATCTGGAACGGCATAGCTGAGAACGTTGTGTTAGGTCAAGTTCATTAATGCCTTTTCCATGAGGTTTTCCTGTCCATCATATAAAAACCATTATCTATTTTTTTTAAATTTTTTACGTTTCCACAGGACACAATTTGGAATTCTATTTTTCCATTTAAACATATTTATATATTTTTTTCTTCACTTGGTTGTAAGCTGCTTGAAAGCATCTTGTGCCATGTTCATATTCTATTATCCATGCTACTTTCTCACCTTAATCTTTGAGCTTCACCATTCAATATGTACAAAAGCATCTGTGTATCAAAATGGGTCAGAAAAAAAATAGAACCCCAAAACATATCACTGAAGGTGATACGAAACAAGGTTGGAGTTCCCAATTATTCTTAAAAACATGTAAAAACTTTGTATACAGACAATGCCTAGAGCAAGAGCGTATACTAGTGCTGACCTGATATGAGAAAATGGGAACTGTGAGGTGTAATATAGTGCAGTCATAAAGGATGAAGTCTCTGAAGCTGTTCCTCCTGAGTTTGTATTCTGTCACTAACATTTAATAGCTGTCTATTGAAACAGTGCTTACCCCGTGTTTATATTTTTTTAAATCTGCAAAATGTTTGTACTGGTAATAGTACTGACCTCACATCTCTGCTATGACAAAGCCTGGTATCCAAAAACATTCAATGCACATCAGCCATGTGTAACTTTTAAGTAGATAATAATGCAGACTATAGTATTAACAAATTCTTGTTACTCTCGTCGAAGAGATGCCATTTCATTCCTTGTCATGGCATTCAATAATATTGGTGATTAGAGCGATTTTTCAATATTAAATATACATTATGCCTGTTTACCAGAGTAGCCAGTCACCTCTCATTAGGGGTACATGCCATGTGTGTTAATTGAGATGTGTATTTCCTTTGAATGGAAAGTTTACAGGATGTGTTTTCTATTTCTTAATTATAATTGAAATGCTAGTGTTATAATTACTTAGAAGAACTAGATTACAACATAGCTGACAGAATGATGTGAAATTACCCTGGAAAATGTGAAATTGTTGTTTGTTTTGCTATCTTTTAGACAAGATTTGCCTCAAGTCTTTGAAGCCAGTGTCTCATATCCAGTATGTCAGTGAAAAGTCTTCATCTGAATTTGTTTATAGTCATTATACAATTGGTGGATGTTGTTCCACTCAGACATTCTAATTAAATGGTGATAACAGTAAAATTCTATGTTCTGTCCTAGATGGAAAAAAAAAGTGCTGTCTTATAGAGGTTGACATTAACTTAAGCCAAAGTAAAAGAATTTAAAGTGCAAAATAAAACATTGATATTAGATAGTTTTTTAATTCAAAGTTTTGCTGGATTTTCCTATGGAAGAGTACATGTGCACATACATTATAACAAGAAGACAACTCACTTTCAAAATGGGAAAAGAGATTAAATAGGCATTTTCTTTTCTAAAGAATGTAAACAAATGACATACAAGCACATGAAAAGATGCTCAGTATCATTGGTTATTAAGGAAATGTTCCTTCAATTTCTGCTGTGCAGCAAAGTTACCCAGTCATATATATGTTTTTTTTTCATACTATCTTCCGTTGTTTTCTGACCCAAGAGATTGGACATAGTCCCTGTGTGAAAAAAAAAAAAAAAACGATGTTTTGAAACATGCATTCGAGAGATAGAACTTAGTTTCCTTCAAGAAGAAACAGATATTCTAATTATAATTTGTTCTTAGAATCTGCTTATTAAACTTTGTTGGATTCCTGAAAGAAATATTAGTTGGATTCCTGAAAGAAATATTAGTTCAGCAGCTTTAATTTATACATTGATGAACTTTATTATTTTAATTGGTATGTTAATAGCATTCATTTTAAGCTTAGAGAAAATTAGAGCTGAATGTGAACAGTTTATGCGGATGGAATCCTGAGTTTTCTGAATGTGAAGTGAATATTATTCATAGGAAGAAGTGGCATAAAATACCAGGAACTCTACAGCTTATTAAGAATAAACCTTTTCCCTTAAGTTTTGTGAATATGCATGTTGTTTCTGTGATGAGCAGAATATTTCAAATTGGTTTTCCAAATCAAGATGGATAACACGATTTCTTCCATTCACTTTTTCAGTCTTAATTTACTTGTTAGGTATTTTGGGGGATTTTTAGTGACTTTTCCCTAATGAGCTGATTACTATTCTTTTGTAATAAACTTCTCCCCAAAATCTTATTATTGCTTTATTTTATAACAATCCCCTAAGGTCCATATAATTTATAATTTTGCAGTTATTTGTTTTTTAATATCCTAAAACTAAAAACAAATTAAAAAAAAAAAAACCACCAAGGGGTGAGAGAAGCAAATGCTAATTATCTTTAATCAAATATGCTCAAATGTTATACCCTTTACCAGGCATTGAGTATTTAATGTAAACAAGGCACTTAATGCTTTACATTCAGATTTCACTTGACTGTAAAACTTAGAAGTTTGACACTATTATTATGTTCAATTTAGAGTACAGTAAACAGAATCTTTATAAACATCTATGTTTCTATATTTATGTGCCAAACTTGAGAATTTGACTCTAGCATTGAAAATCCAGAGCTCATTCAGGTAAGACTTCTTTGTTATAGCACCTTTAGCTATAAAGGGAGCACAGATTCCTAATTTCTATTCCTTGGAAGCTCTTACTGATTATACAAATTTAATTTAATGAACTAGACAAGTTAGATACCAATCAGAGTGCAAATATTATAACTAAGCAACATGGGACGTGGGTGTTTTTATAGCTTTATTGAGATTTAATTCACATGCTATGTGCTTCACTTTTAAAATTTATACTTTAATGGTGTTTAGTATGCAGCAACTGCTATAATCTAATTTAACAATCTACCTGTTACCCCAAAAGAAAACCCATGCCATTAGTGGTCATTTCACATTTCCCTGTCCTAGGAGTCCATTAGTCTCCTTACTGTTTCTGTTTGGACATTTTTTCTATTCTGGTCATTTATAAATGGAAGCATGCAATAGGTGGTCTTTTGTAATTTTATTCTTTCACTAAGCATAATATGTTAAAGCTTCATCTATGTTTTACCATGAGTCACTATATTCCTTTTTATTGCCAAATAATATTCCATCATGTGGCTGATGTGTTGTTTACACTTTTGGGCTATTAAATAAGGCACTACTCTAACTGCAAATACAATATTTAAGCAGTAATCTAGAACATCGATTTTTAACTTTCTCACAGTATGGACTAGGTGATTTCAGAGTTTCTGCCAAGTCTAGTAGTGTATGGTTCTATATTTTTAATAAAATAAGGAAAATACTAAAGTAATCCTGTAATTGAAAATATTATTTAGGCCAAAAAGTATGTGTTTTGCCATGGTTAAAACGAATAGGCAAGTGGAATTTCTTCTCGTCCCACCAAAATACTCTGCAAACCGCAAGATGTGTCAAGAATTCAGAATATTGGAGTTCCCTTCGTGGCTCAGTGGTTAACAAATCCGACTAAGAACCATGAGGTTGCGGGTTCGATCCCTGACCTTGCTCAGTGGGTTAAGGATCCGGCGTTGCCGTGAGCTATAGTGAAGGTTGCAGACGCGGCTCGGATCCCGCATTGCTGTGGCTGTGGTGAAGGCCGGCGGCTACAGCTCCTGTTAGACCCCTACCCTGGGAACCTCCACATGCCGCGGGTGTGGCCCTAGATAAGGCAAAAAGACAAAAAAAAAAAATTCAGAATATTAGTGACATTTTTGCCTAAAATAGGCCAGAGAAATTTTGAATATTATGGAATGTGTTACAAGGCAATTTTGAGCTAAAAATCTTCCCTGGTAAATTCTAAACACTTGAATAATTTGGACATTAAATTTTAGATCTTTAACTTCCACAGAGACGATGCAGTGTTTCTATCTTATCTGGATTGGGTTAACAAAATACCATAGACTAGGGGGTTTATAAATTTATTACTCACTCTTCCAGAATCTGAGGGTCCAAGACCAAGGTCCTGGCAGATTCTGCTTGGTGAGGGCCCACTCCCTGGTCCCTGGTTCATAAGTGGTATGTCCTCACATGGCAGAAAGGATGAGGGAGCTCAGTGGAATCTCTTTTAAATGGGTACCAACCTCATTCATGAGGACTCCACCCTCATAACTGAACCACTTATTAAAAGTTCCACCACCTAAGAGCATCACATTGCAGATTAGCATTTCAACAAATTTGGAGGGAACAAAAATATTCACAGTCTATAACATATCACCAGAGTTCCCCCCAAATTCATGTCCTTCTCACATGCAAAGTACATTTTTTATTACATCCCAGCAATCTCAAAAGTCAACCCATTCCAGTATCAAATCTCAAATCCAAAGTCTCATTTAAATATCATCTGAACTAGACATGGGTGAGATTCAAAGTAGGATTCATTTCAGACAGATTGCTCTTCAGCGCTAAGCCTGTGAAAGCAAACATGTTAAGTGTTTCCAAAATATGATGGTGGGACAGACATAAGATAAACATTCCATTCTGAAAAAAAAGAAGAAAGGGATATGGACCCCATTTAAGTCCCAACTACAAGGCAAAACACTATGAGATCTGAATAATCTTCTTGGGTTATTCTGCCTTCCAGACCCATTGGGGTAGATAGAGGTCATTCCTTCTGGACCCACAAGAATAGGGATCCCACTTTCTTTTGGCCACACTGGAATGGCAGTCCTCCCCCCACAGGGATTTCCCAGTCGGGGATCTGGCCTTCAACCCTCCATACATCCCCACCCTTAAGTGTCTGGGCACTATAGCATGGACTATCCAGAGTGGAAAGTGGAGAATCTAAATTCACATATTTAGCTTGCATCTAGGGTGGACATCTGATGTTTTATTCTGCCCATCATGTATTCCTTTTTTTTTTTTTTTGACAGAGTGCCCTGTTTTTACTTTGAATAATCACATTTCTGTCTCTAGAGCTAGTGTCACTTGCTGGCTCCAGGTGTAGCTTATTAGGATTACAGTGAATAGAATGGGCAAGCTCAAATTTTTGTTTGATTTACCAATGCTTTCTAGACTAATACAATATTTACCTAAAGGTGTTAGTTTTCATCTTGGTCACAGATAGGCAGATCCTGCCTGATAATGAAACCGAAGAAGAGAAGAGTTGGTCAAAATAAATTCCTGTGGCATCACTTTCAAAAATCCTCAATTCAAATTTGTGGGGAAACAATTTAATGCTAGACTTTGAATGTCTCATAGGGAAGTCAATAATCCTTCTCTGTCTTGCCTAAAGAATTTCCCATTTGTTTTCTTTCACTTTCATTAAGAGGGGTCTACTTCGTAACTATGTCAAATCCACACTAACATCCAAATGTTTTAACGCCCAGATTCTTAGGTCTATGTTTTTCTTCTACATCATGGTATCTCAGACTACTTGATTCACCTTCATGATTTCCAGAATGAGACAGAATCTAAGGAGCATGTAAACCTTTAGTCATTGTACATCCCAGCAACATTTCCAACCTTTGATCCCACTCAAGGGTTTCTGGCAATGAATCCATGACAAGACGGAAATGCAACCTGAATACATACTAAGACATTCCCATACAAGGAGATGGAGCTCTCACTGTCTTTACTGGCCTTTGGAAAGTGGTATTAAACAACAAGACTAATTTCTTTTTCTTCCCCTTCTCCTTCTTCTCCTTTTTTGCCTCTCCCTTTCCCCTCCTTCTCCATCTCTCCCATTCTTCTTTATTTATATAGTGACCCTAGTTGACAGTCATGAAGAAGTGATAGCTACAATTTGTTTTTTTTAAGCACCTACCTAAAGAAGAAATTTTGATGAAGAAACCAAATAAGAAAAGTTGTAGGGGTCTTTTCATTTATGATATGGCACTAGGAACCAAGATGTAATCTGTTTAAGAAAATTTCTGAAGAGAATACCCACCTATATGTTCCATCTCATGACATAATTATTTGATTCATAAATTTGTATTCATCACTGTAAAATGCACATCACAACATCAACTTTGTGATACCAAAATATTAAAATAATTTCTTCTATTAAATCAATACCCTTGAAACCAAGCTTATTAAACAAGAAAATGAAAACAAAAAGTCCCAATGGAGAATGGACAAGATATTGATGAGTAACTTGTCAATTTAAAGTAAGAAATAACAGACATTAAAAAAGTTAAAAATAAAAATTAACAAACAGGGATAACAATGTTTATACCAGATTCAAATTCCAATATGGGTGATTTTCATTTCCTTTACCCACAATTTTTTTCTTTTAACAATTTATCAGCAATTGATGTTTATAAATTTGCATCAGAAACTGGCTTTCAAAATTATTTTGAAAAATGGGTCTGAAAATGGGCAAGAGATTTAGAAATTAATAAATATAAACATTTAGTTTTTTCCATTAAAATTCTGTTATTTACTAATCAACAAAAATGATAACTAAAATCTAAAGATTAAAGTAGTTATGTATTATTATATTTTGAGCATCTCCAATAAATAAATTAGGTGTTTTACAGTGGACTCCATTTTTTTTTTTACTGTCCTTTAGATCAATCAGCATGAGTAAAAATAGTGAGGTTTTATTATTTAATAAATGAAGACTTTTGGCATAAATGTTAGGGAAAGAAATTTCACTTGTCCAGAATTTCTTAGAAATAGAAAGAACAAACCTTTATATTTTTCTCCTGTCTCTAATAGGAACATTCAAATAGTCCATTACATCCCAGCATCATTTTAATGAACTCTAATGAGTCACTGATGCAGTCCAACAGTGCACAATAAATGCCAAAACTATTTGTGCCTTCTAAATTCCCTGTTAAATTTGCGCCTACATATCTCATTCCCTGGCTTCTGAAACAATCTTTCTATTTTTAATCTGTGCAGTTCCACATTCAAATGAGATCCAAGGAACTAAAATATGAAGCTTTTAAAATGAGATTTAAGGATACGTAAAATCAGATGTACTAATCTTAAATGGAAGTATTATTTTCATCCTAAAATTCTCACTTAATCAGATTTAATTTGCTACAAAGTACATAGTCATTAAACTATATTAAGATGAGTCATAAGACTCTCCAGACTAATGGAAGTTTTATAGATAATGTTGCAGAAATGGAAGAAAAAAAACACTTGGAAAATGGAAGAGAAAGAACAGCATTATTACATTAAGATTATTCCTTAAATTTGATCCTCTACAAAAAAATGCATCAATTTCAGATGATGTCCATTTTATTATATGTAAATTTTGAATACAATAATTTTCCTTGATATGGTTAAAACTTTTTTCTCTATTCAAAATAAAACTTTAATAATGAAACAAGTAAAAATATTTTTGGAAATCATATTAATTTATTAATTTATGGTTATCTCATATTTTATAACATGAATTTGAATTAAATTTAATATAATATTAATAATTTTTCCTTTAAATAGAGGGAAAATGTCAAAATTAAAGATGCTATGGAAATCCCCAAATCCCCACAGAAATGAGCCACAGATTCTGGAGTGAGGAGACTGGATTAAGTCCTTGACAAGAAAGCATCGTCATCAGAAAATATATTTCAGACATCAAATCTGTCTTTTAGGTGGGTGGATAGAGATGAAGATTAGAGGTAGAGTAGAGATGCTATTGATATTTATTAAGATGTTTTATCTTCAGGTGAAAGGGATTCAGTATTAAGGAGTAAAACCATAAGTACATGTTTAACAGGGTCACTAGGAGACATATTGGAGGATGGGGTTCTGTCCTTTGATGATAATCGTCAGGTTCGTGAGCTCTACCATTTCAAAATTAATCCCATGAATGTTTATTGGACAGCGTACACTGGAAAGAGTGTGGGCAACAGTGGTTCATAAAGACCATGGGGACATATCTCTTTCTCTCATGTTCACAGTGTACTAGAAATAACAAGGAGTAAAAGAGCTGTCTACAGTGGGAAAAGACTTGAAATTTTATGGTATATACATGGCATTCGAAAAACAAAGAAAACGAAAGAATATATTCTGCTATTGAGAAATGAAAAGGCAGAAATTCTGTAATTCTATGTAATTAAAACTGGAGTTCTCAAACTTATTTGACAGCAGTTATTTCTTCCTCATTATCCCTGTTAACACCTGACAAAAATGTGTTCTTCAGACACACTTTAGAAAAAGATGTGTGATAACCGCGGTTCTCCAAACTGGTTGATCAGCAGAAATATTCAGGGATATTTCAGACCCTACTGTGAAGATGTTGATTCAGTGTCTTACTGTGTCTTTGGTAGGAGCATAGGATTTGTATTATAAATAATTATAATAAACGCAAGAAAAAAGTAAAATGAAGGAAAAACTAAAAAATACAAACATAGGAGTTCCAAATGTGGCTCAGAGGAAGTGAATCTGACTAGCATCCATTAGGACGCAGGTTCGATCACCAGTCTTGCTCAGAGGGTTAAGGATCAGGTGTTGCCATGAGCTGTGGTGTAGGTTGTAGATGCGGCTCGGATCCTGCATTGCTGTGGCTGTTAGCATAGGCCTGAAGTACACCTCTAATTCCACCCCTAGCCTGGGAAGCTCCATATGCTATGGGTGTGACCCTAAAAAAAAAAAAAAGACCAAAAAACAATACAAATATATGTCAGAGATATTTGGGGGGGTGGTCCATTCCAGACTCCACAATAACGTGAATATCTCAATAAAATTAGTTATACAAATCTACTGGTTTCCCAGCCCATATAAAAGTTATGCTTATCCTATACTGCAGTATATTGTGTACAATAGCATTATGTCTTTCTTAAAAGACAGTATGTATCCTTTAAGTAAAAAATACTGTATTGCTAAGCAATGCTAACAATCATCTGATAAGGTTGCCACAAATCTTCAATTTATGAAAACAGCAATATCTGGGAAGCCCAATAAAGCAGAGTACAATTTAAAAAGGTTTTCCTGTATAGTCCTTCCTCAGTATCCATGAGGGATTGACTCCAGGACCCCCACAAGATATCAAAATCCACCAATGCTCAAGTTCTTTATATAAAATTGTGTAGTCTTTGCATATAATGTTACACACTTCTCATTATATACTCTAAATATCTCTAGGTTGCTTATGATAACTAATGCAGTGTAAGTGCTGTGTAAATATTTGTAAATACAGTGTAAATTGCTGTGTAAATTGTTGCCTGCATGTGGCAAGTTCTAATTTTGTTCTTTGGAACATTCTGAATTTATTTTAAGGCTTTTGAACCATAGTCAGTTGAATCTGCAGACCAGAAAAAACCCACAGATACAGAGTGTCAACTGTGAGGCATGGCCTTGTTTGGGAACTAAGACACATCGAAAATTACATAGGGGATAGTGACGTGTAATCAGATTCTAAGGCTGGCTGGGCTCAAATCTTGAAGGGTCTCATAACGTTTAATCAGTAAGCAATTAAAAAAATGGTTTAAAAAGGTGTAATATAATTGTATTGTTCTTTAGAATGACTGCTCTGGTAATAACAAGATATGAGCAGGGAAGCCTATTTTAATAATCCATGTATATAGTTTTGGCCCTGGGCTGATCCTAAGGGAACTGAAGAGTGAATGCCAGAAGCAATTCTGAGAAGGAATCCTTAGGATGGATGATTTGGATTTCAGAGATCAGTGAAGGGGCAATTTCAATGGTCATTGGATTCTTTAGCATAAGCAAATAATATAATAAAAATAATAGTAATAATGATGGCCATGCCAAGTTATTAACTGAAGACAATTAAAGAGATGAAAATTTCAGTTTTTTTGCGAAATAGTAATGGTCATTAACATTGGAGAGCTTGGAGGTCCCATCATGGCTCAGTGCTTAACGAATCTGACTAGGAATCATGAGGTTGCGGGTTTGATCCCTGGCCTGGCTCAGTAGCTTAAGGATCCAGCGTTGCCGTGAGCTGTGGTGTAGGTGGCAGACACAGCTTGGATCCTGGATCCCACGTTGCTGTGGCTATGGTGTAGGCCAGCAGCTGTAGCTCCAATTAGACCCCTAGCCTGGGAACCTCCATATGCTGCGAATGCGGCCCTAGAAAAGGCAAAAAGACCAAAAAAAAAATTGGAGAGCTTACAGTATGCCAATTACATTTCTAAGTGCTCTACACATATTAAGTCATTTCATTCTAAGAGCTACACTGTGATGGAAGTAGTATTATTATTTGCAAAATATTTATGAAGAAAAGTGAGTACAAAAGGGTTTGGTAAGTTACCCATATCAAAAGTTATTAAGTGACAGGAACAAGGACTGAGGTTCATTTAGTCTAATTCTAGATTACATCCTAATGCTCTCTGATGCTAATTCGGGGACCTGTTGGCTCTCAAAAACCAATAGCCAGAAGTTGCTCTCTCTGTCTCTGCTTTTATGAAATACATAAGACCATCTAAAGTAAGAATCTTAACTATATATTTGGTGGCTTTAATATATATAAGTACAATGTTTATAAAAACAATACTTCAAATTTGGCAAAGATGGATTGGAGATATATAGAAAGAGTGTTTATGTATTTTTTCTGGAACTAAGTCAGTATAAAGCTGAAGTAGATTGTTAATAAATTAAGATATAAACTATAAGCTGTAGAGAAAGTTTAAAAGAGAGTAAGAAAAAAAATTAAAACTTAGAATTAATTGGTCCAAGATACAAATTTCCAGTTACAAGATAAGTCCCACGGATATAGTATACAGAATGGTGACAATAGTTAACACCACTGTATTAAAAATTGGAAGATTTTTCTAAGAGAATAGACCTTAAAATTCCTATGACAGAAAAAAAATCAGCTGTATCCGGTGATGGATGTTAACTAAACTTACCATGGAAATCATTTACAGATACATCAAATTATTAAATTGTGCACTTAAACACAGTACAATGTTAGTGTCAGTTATATCTTAACAGAATTAATATTAATATAAAAGGAATAAAATTGTTACAATGTAAGATATTCACTTGGTATTATTTAAGGATTTGGTTCACGTGGTTATGAAGCCTGACAGGTCCAGAATGCACAGTCAATGGCCCAGTTTAAGTCCAAAGGCCAGGAGACTGGTACAAAACCCAGAAGAACTGATGTCCCAGTTTGAATGCCACGAGACAGGAAAATTCTCTTTTATTTGGTGGAGGGTCAATCTTTTGTTTAAGTCTTCAGCTGATTGGATGAGGCCCCTCTGAGTTATGGAAGACCATCTACTTTATTGAGTCTACCAATTAAACACTAATCTCATCCAAAACATCTTTGCTGGAGGCATCCAGTATTTGACCAAATAGGCATGTCATGGCTCAGTCAGGTTGACAGATAAAGTTAACTATGACAGTGTATTTTCTAATTTTGTGATTCTATTTTGGTTTTTGATGTCCTTAATTCTACCAGTTGTTTCCAGCACAGACTTATCTCCTGATGCCCGTTTTCTCCCATACCCCATTGTATGCCTGACACCTGATTTAGATGTCTTTTAAGAATATCAGACTTTGCATGGACAAATCATAAAGCATGGTTCTTTTCTTTTTTCTTGGCTTAATGAATTTTATTACAATTATAGGTGTACAAAAATCATCACAACTCAATTTGATAGCATTTCCGTCCCAAACCCTCAGTGCACGGTTCTTTTCTACTCTATCCTTACTGCTTCCAAAATTTCTTCTCTTGGTCTGATGGTGCCACTATCCAACTATTTAATTTAGGCAAAACTCTGAAAGTTCTTCTTGATCCTTCCTTTGCCCTATCCCTCGTGTTAAATTCATCACCCTGTATTAAATGTTGACTTCCAAACCATATCTTCTTTAACTACTTCTCTACATAGTGTTACAAATTTATCTACTTCCTGTCTCCCATGCAAACTCCAAATCCAAGCCATCTTCATCTCAGTTATGGACAATTTTGATATACTTATGACTCATCTTCCGGATTCTATTCTTATCTTCCATCAATGCTTCCTTTACATATTTGAAACATATGTATTTAACATATAAATTAAGTAATTCCAGAGTTCCCATCATGGCTCAGTGGTTAATGAACTCAACTAGTATCCATGAAGATATGGTTTTGACCCTTGGCCTTGTTCAGTAGGTTAAGGATCTGGTGTTGCCCTGAGCTGTGGTGTAGGTTGTAGATGCAGCTTACAACCCGCCTTGCTGTGGCTGTTTCTATGGCTAGCCCAGCAAATGCTGCTCCTATTCGGCCCCTAGTCTGGGAACTTCCATATGCCATGGGTGTGGCCCTAAAAAGACAAAAGAAAATAATAATAATAATAATAATAATAATAATAATAATAATTCCCCTGCTGAACTGAAAATAATTTCAATTGTGTTTTGAATAAAATTCAAATGTTACTGTATTCTACAAGGCCCTTACAAGCATCTTGCTCAAATCAATGTATACAACCTTATTTTATAATAATTCTCTCCCCTGTTCATTACATTCTAGCTGTCCCAACCTTATTTAGGACCCACAAATGTTGGAGGTTTTCCCATGTGATATTCCTTCAGCCTGAAAGGTTCTTTACAGAGTTCTCTAAATGCAGTGTTAGGTACATTTTCATCCGTCAGAAATCAGTCTGAATACATGGATGCCTTCTTGGACCAAACTATATATTTTATGCCCCCACCTGTTCATCTGTAACATGATTCCATTTTTATTTCACTGAAAATAAATAATTCAGTTGTTTGTTGATTTATTTATTTCTCAGTGATCTGTTTCCTCATTGGAATGTAGATTCATGAAGATAGAGACTGCCCACATGTTCATCACTGTATGCCAAACACTTAGCACAAAATATGGCACACAGTAGGTACAAAACAAATACTTGCTAAGAGAACAATAAGCAAGATGCTAAATGATTGCCAGTGCAAAACAATGCTACAGCTGGCAACATGTTTTACTTAAAAATCTAATCAGTTACTGACTCAATAATTTTATGATTGATAACCACTGAAGTGATATTAAATGTTTAGACTGACTAATGACTTTATGAGGGACATTCTGAGTGCTTGTCTGTGAGATCCTCAGAAACGTGAAACGGAGAAGCTGTTCATATAATTGGTGAATATGGTTTTATTGTTCTTTACTGTAAGAAATGCAACCGAGTTCTCTTGTGGTGCAGCAGGTTAAGGATCTGGTGTTGTCCCTGCAGCAGCTTAGGTCCTACTGTGGCATGCATTCCATCCCTGGTCCAGGAATTTCCACATGCCATGGGTGTGGCAAAGAAAAGAAAAGCAGAAATGCAACTAAAATGTTCCCCTACTTGGAAGATTGATAATAACCAGGAATATCGGTCACTGCAAAGAAACAAGAAAAAGGAAATGCCCTGGGATTAAAGGCACTGAAATCCAGCACCTGTTTGTACATGGTGAATATGATATATAGGTCCTGTAAACTTTATCTGAAATCTTATGGACATATGAATATGTATATATTCTCAAAGATATATTTTAAAAAGTAATGCATTCATTATAGCACAATGGATCAGCATACTATAGTGAAACACATTGATATTTCTAAACCCAAATATGTGTTTACGTTTTGTGGAATGAAGATTATAACATCATATACTTTTTGTAAATTTTGCCAAAATTTTAGAGAAAACTTCAGACTTCAGAGTTTTTGCATTTCAGAATTTTAGAGAAAAAATTAAACTGTATTTGGATGACATGAATGCTTCCTCTTAAGAAAGTTATGGTTTCCGTTTAAAAATAAAATCATAAATATGAAAAGCAATATCTCAACTGATTTTGGCTGAGAAGAAAACAGTCATGTTTTATGCACTAGTAGACTGTTAATGATTACACTGGGATAAGGCAAAAGGCTCATTCTTCCTGATTCCATTAGGACAATGAAGGAATCCAAGAGAGATGGGAAATGGCTGAGATTTCACAGTATTATCATAAATTCCTTACAGACAATAACAAATTCACATAGGAAGATTACGTGAAAGGTACCATTTGGGTACTGAGGGAAATCTCTGACATTCAAAGGTCAACTATAAACTCATCTTGAATTTGAAGCTCAGCTCCTATCAGCATGTTTATCATTTTCCTCCATCACGGTCACTTTAAAAACACCTTTGAGTCTATTTCGTGGGGAAAGTGAATGCATCACATTCAGTTTTACATTCTGCTGTGTCTCACGCAATCTTTGGGATATGTGTTTCCTTTGTCATAAGTTCAGAGGACAGCCAGTGTGAAGATGAGTGGAAGGTCTGTATTTTACCTCTGATAGACAAGAGCAAAGCTGATCGATGGTATTTTTTCTAAAATTATTCCCTTCTGTTGACATATATTTCTTGCTTTTAGGAACCAAGTCCTATATTCTTTATTTTAACTTCCTTTCAACAGGTAGTATCTCCTCTTTTAAAAATAGTACATTTAATATCTAATGTATTAAAAGATGTACTGTGATTTAAAGAAATGACCAGTAATGTTGCTACAGTCAGTTCAGGAGGAAGGGGAATTAAGTACCAATTATGAATGGATGGATAGATAGACATAGATTAATGTGTGAATGAATGAATTCAGAATTCTAGCATGTATAGGAAATACGTGGTTTAGAGATGATTGTTGAATTTAGATAAACTTTACAAGCAAGCAAACATAATATTTATCATTTCTCCGGAGCGCTCTTCCTTTACATAGTTCCTTTTTTTAGTGTAAATAAGAAACATATTGTAAAATACTTTAAAATGTGTTGCAACTTAGGCAACAATTTCAGAAAATGTAAGATGCCCACAATAAAAAGAAATACTTAGAAAAAATAGACTATCCCCAAGAAATTATATATCTTTTGCATAGAATCTAAAAATTTCTACTAATCTAACTTGTTCAGATAACCTCCACATGCAATGCCTCATTTACTCTTCAGAGAGAGCAAATAGCTTACAAGAGGTTAGAATCGTAGTAAAGGGCAAAGCAAAGATTTAAACCGGACTCTGATTCCAAAGGTCATACTATATTCAAATTAGCATGCTTCCCCACACCATGGGAAAGCATTTTCTCCTTCTAAATTAGTAATATGAAGGAAGAGAAATTACCTGATAACTACCCCACTGATAAATATTGCTTTATATTTTCAATTCAGTTGTACTTCTAACTTTATCTAGTGTACAAATGCAGAGGTCCTCACAGATGTATTTCTGTAGTATGCTATATGTTATTGTTTTATAGTATTAAATGATCATGTCTTAAATTACAACCAGCTCCTGAATGTTGTGAACTGATGTTTGAAAGAGCAGTGTGCGTTTTGTCAATTAGAATTTTATAATTCCTAGAGAGTGACTGACTGTAAAAGTAATTTTGTTTATTTTTTCCATTATGGTTCATTACAGAATATTGAACATTTTTCCCAGTGCTACACAGTAGGACCTTGTTTATCCATTCTATATATAATAGTTGACATCTGCTAGTCTCAAACTCCCAAACCAAACTTCCTCTGATCCCCTCCCTCTTGGCACCAATGTCTGTTCTCTATATCTGTGAGTCTGTTTCTGTTTTGTAGATATGTGTGATCTGTAAAGATAGTGTTTAAAAGTTGATGTTCGTATCTTGAAAAATGAGTCTAGGAACCTAGGTTGTTGTCTCACACTTTTTAAAGAACTGATCTGGAAATCTGGATGTCTGAGAGCCACTGAGCTAGTCCATCCACTGTTTCTGTTTTGTAGATAGGTTCATGTTTGCCATATTGTAGATTCCACATATAAGTGATATCAGATAAAGTAACTTCAAAATGGAGAAAGAGATGGATATGAAAGGGAGGTAACTGAAGCCACATGCAGAAGAATTTCCATTCTTAAAGGAGAAGTTGAAGACAGAGGAGTAAGAACTTGAGTTCCTGAAAGAATAGAAATGGATTAAATTTAAGCAACAGGTAGAAGGTTTTGATAAAGGCAGAGGGAGACTTTCTTTTCCCTTTTTTTTATGTAAAGATGTAGTACAGAAATTTCTTCCTTCCTCTTCAAAAGTATTAAACTTTCAAGCATGATATCTCTAAACTTTTCATTGCTAGCAACCTGTATCCTGAGTCTCATCTACTTTTATTTTTCCTCGAGGCTCAATTGATGAAATATTTTTCCTTGTCTGTGGCATCAAACTCTCATCCTGTAGTCTTCCATCCCTTTCCAGCTGTTTGGTCACCATGATACATTGTACAGTCTGTCTTTTATTCTGTGCCCTGTATTTTCAACCCTACCACTTCTATGATGATGCCATACAGTAGATTAAAGTGTTGACTCTGAAGTCCAACTGCCTGTATTCAAACTCCGATTCTACCACTTACTAGATGAGTAATCTGGAACAAGTTATTAATCCTTTTATGCCTCAAATGTTCATCTATAAAATAAAGATAATGAAGCTAATGCATGCAAAGTGCTTAAAAATACCTATTACATAATAAAACCCAAAAAACATCTTTCACTGTATCTTGCCCATCCGACTTCCAATGTTTTGTTACCCTAACAATGTTAATTACCAATAACATTAATTCAAAAAGTAAGTTCTTACCACTAAGCCTGATGACCTCTTCTCACCCAGACTTCCTTAATAAGTGTTCTCCACTAAGGTTACATTTTCTCAACTCAGATTCTGATAAAATGGTCTTCAGTCTGGTTTCTGCTCAATACTCTATTTAAACTCCTTTCACTAAAGACACCAGTCTTTAATTGATAACTTCATTTTTCATAGATCTGTATAGTTTTTGATAATATGGACTACTCTCTTTATACTGAAATTGTTTACCTTCTTAGATTCCATCTTAACACACAGTCTTGGTTCTCCCTACTTGTCTTAGGTTCGATATTTTATCTGCACCTTAGAAGGTGCCTCTTCCTCTCTCTGTCTGCAAAATGACAGTAATCTTTACAGCTCTGTACCAGTCTGATGACTCTTACAAAATTAAATACACGCTTAATGTAAACTGTTGACTTATTTTTGAAAACTTTCGCCACGTATCTTTCTTCTGAACTTTAAACGTCTTCATCTAGGTGTAGGAGAATCACCTCCATATACTGCTTTATATTTCTGTGTTCTGCTTTATATTTTATATGGTTATTTACTGCTTTATATTTTCCCCTCCCAAATGCTTACATGCATTCTCAGTTGGCAGGATTTTGATTCATTTGTCCATATTAGATAAGACTAGACGCTAGTCTCTCATATTCCGATTCAATTTTAACTTTTGCCAGTTTTTGAATACTTGATGTTTTAAAAATCAGATCCATGCTTTTCTTTCCATTTACACTGACCTAAGATGTGTCTTCATTATCCCTGGAACAGACAATTTAAATAATCTTTTAAAGTGTCTTCTTGTCTACAATTTGCACAACTATATTCCATTTCATCCCAACTAGTAGAGAGCAATGTGAAAATGAGATTCTGATTGTGTCGCTTTCCTGCTAAGAGCCCCGTATAGCTACAGGTAAAAAACATATAAAAATATGACATAAAAGTCTTTAACTGCGTCTCCCCTATCAATCTCACAGGGCAAATTTTCTTTGTCTTCTCTGCTTTATCAGTTCTGAGGTTCTTACACTTACTCTCATGTTCATACTGGGTTTTGAGCTCCCTGTGGTTTTGCTTATGCTGTTGCCACCATCTGAAATGTTCTTCCTACTCTTTTTAATTTAATTCATTGCTTTCTTGCCCTTTGATTTGCAATTCATGCATTGCCTCTTGAGGCTGCCTTTCTGAACTCATCTTCCTCACAGGTGACTTGAAGAGCTCTCTTGTAAAACATTTACATTATCTATAAACAGTGGTATGAGGCACTTGCCATACTGGTTGTAATTATGTTTCATTAATATCCCAGAATCTCTTCTAAGGCAAGTATTATATCCTGTTACTCTTTGTAGTCACAGACTTTGGCATAATATCTGTCACCTATTTGGGCTTGTTAGATGCTTATTACAAAAATAATAAAATGCTCTCAGTTTTTTTAGAAACAATGAATTTTATCAAGAAACATTTCTATAAATGAATAAATTTGTCTATATTTGTAAACATCTGGGATAAACCCAGCTTTTTCGTGATATATTATCTTTATAATTTATTGATTATTTGCTAAAAGAAAATGTTTGGCTTCCTAGGGATGTGCTTAAGGGTTGTTATTCTATAGTTTCATTATTGTTATTTTTATTGGTTATCTTTCCTGAGATTTGGCATCAGGGTTATAGTGATCTCAAAATCTTTGGAAATCTCTGAATATGCATTCACTTTTATTCTTTCTGTGCATAAATATTTTTAAGTACATGTGTATGCATGCTTGCACTCTAAGTAGTACTTATTCATTTTATTTTATACGTATGCACATATATATTGGGTATGATTCTATACATTTATGTAAGCACTTTAGTGAGGTACCGGTCTGTCTACTGGTACTAGTAGATTTAGTGAAGTACCGATCACTTACTAGTACTAGCAGCTTTAGTGAGGTACTGCTCACTTACTAGTCTACATAAATATGCACACACTTTCCCTGTCTGGGCTCACATTCCCATCGTGGGATAGTGCCTTTGAGTGTATGTGTGAATTCACATGTGTGTGCGCTGATCCTTGTGACTGTATGCATTATGTATGTTTGCTGTATGTGTGAACTTTCATGTAGTTTTAAAACTTAAGGTTTATGTACACCAACCTCATTAAAAGAAAACTAATTGTCTAACTCAGAAGAAAAAAAATCAAAATGGAAAATTGCCCTTGCTGGATGGAAACTCTGCGCTCCCCTTGCTCACTAAGGTTTGCCTCCCTTATTTTCCAGTGCTTTATATAACCTGATGCTGCCAGGACTGTTTGAAGAATTCTTGCCTCAAGTCCCTTCCAGCAGTCTATGAAAAATTCATACCCAGCTCTTGCAAAGACTGAATTCCAGCAAAGATTTTGCTAGGAGGAGGTGGCAGCTATGTCCTGATATGCACCTGTCTCAGAGCAATCTCTGAATATAAAGGAAAAGCTTTCCTAAACATTTCAATTTTAATTTTTTGGTAGATCCCAGCTTCCCAGATGAGAAGCATGCATTCTCTTTTATTCAAGAAGGCAAATGGTTTCTTATCTGCAAACTCCCATTTCTTAAGTTGTTCAAGGGTCTTTACACATTTAAAGTCATTTTCACACATTATTTTATATGACCTTGTGCGACCTTGGTCATTCATTTCTCTGGGTTCCAGTTTCTCTAAAACTGTGATAACAATCAGTGTCCTGATAACTGAACACAGACACAGTGAGGATGCAAAGATAGTGAATTCAAGAGCTTGCAAATTGTAAGATTAATATAAACATGCAAGAGTATACTTGTTGTTATTATTGTCATTGTTATTCTTCTCAGCTGGACTATAGAGCTTAAAAACATTGTAAAGTATGCAGTTCAAAGATTCAAAAACCAATTTCACATTCTCTATTGATATACTCGAGAAACAACAATAAGCTATAAGCTATTTTCTTTGTACAAAAGAAGGGCCACCTATAAATTCTGCCCATTATATTCAGAATACTGAATTTAACTAATTTAGTGGTAGCAAGCCAGTGGATAAATGACATTCTAATGTATTGTTGACGGCATTGGTGTATGTTATTTGGGAAACTGTTTAGCTAGATATAACAAAATTTAAATTCTATCTAATCTTTGACCCATCCATTCCCATTCTAGGTATCTAAACTAAGGAAAAAAAAAACACACACATGTAAACACACATATGCATATATCAATACATACATATATGTATATTTTACAGGCATTGCAAGTTAATATGTATTATATATGTATAAAAATAGAGGTGCTTTTGCATGCATTTGTAAACATTTGTTAATGGTGAAAGTACGTATAAAATATGTATATTTGGTAAAATTTGAACAGTTAATCATTGAGAACCAACTCAATGCACATCTGTAAGTGAAGGTTACATAGGCTGTGCTGTACGCATATCACAGGATTCTGTAAGTCATAAAAAGAAAGTGTAGATCTAGTAATAACATGGAAAAAATAGCTACACTCTAATATTACCTTAAGAAAGCAAGTTGCAGAAAAATACACCTGGTAAAAGAGCCCAATAATCAAAAATAATATATATGAATATATTTTTTTAATTTTAATTTTTATTTTTACATTATACCCAGCTGTACAGTGTGGTGACAGGGATACACATACATATATGGATTCATCACAAGTGGTTAGACATAGTTCCCAGTGCTATACAGTAGGATCTCCTTGCTTTTCCAGCCCAGAGGCAACAGTCTACAACTATTAACCCCAGACCCCCCTACCATCCCATTCCCTCCCCCACCCTTTTGGCAGCCACAAGTCTGTTCTCCAAGTCCTTGATTTTCTTTTCTGCATAAAGGTTCATTTGTGCAGTATATTAGATTCCAGTTATTAGAAAAAAATAATATATATGAATATAAATATATTGGTTAGTGATAAATGTAAGCTTTATCTCTACATGATTCTGCATTGTTTGATTTTTATGACCAGGTATCATTTTTATAATAAACAAAATCTATCCATATGATGAAGAAAGAGTACGTTAAAAGCATTTACATTTTTAAGACAAAAAGTACATTAAAGCTCTTTAGAGACCATTCCACTGTACCATTAACTGAGAGCAATGGTGTGATCCAGCAGTTGGAAATAAATATCTAACTATATTCTAATTCTGGCTCTTTCGATGCCGCCCTGTGGATCCTCTGGAGGCAACAGTTTCACTGTTGTCTTTTCTTTACAGCTTATTATGGGATTCTAATAGCTATAATTTCTTTTTCTGGATTTTTCTCCTGAATTAAAACAGTTTTTTTGATTGGAATCAGTCCCTTGTGAAATGAAGGAGGCTACGGGAAGAATTTAGGGAACACAAATTCTCCAACAGAGTCTCACTGAATGTGCTGACCCTAACATTCTCATTCGGGAGAAACAGGTTATATTTATATTCTAGTAAACTGAAAAATATTAAAAAAAAAAAAAAGGATTTTGTCCTTAATGGGCAGTACAAAGGACAAGATTTTGTCTTTTAATAACCATGGGACCTTTACTGATTTCCCCTCTTTCATTTCTCATATTTGATTCTGGATTCTTGTTTTGTTTTGTTTTTGCATTAACCTAGCTATAGATTTAGAGATTTTATTAATCTTTTTAAAAAATACACTTGTTTTCTTTGATTTTCCTGTTTTGACTTTCTTTTGCAATTAATTGTTTTATTTATTTCCTATTGCTTACTCTAGATTTAATTTGCCCTTTTTTTCTAGTTCCCTTAGGTAAAACTTAGATAATTGATTTAGATCTTTAGTATTTTCTAGTATAGGCATTCAGAGCTATAAATTTACCTCTAAGAACTGCTTTTTCTATATTCAACAAATTTTGATAATTTGTATTTTCATTTCTTTAGTTCAAAATATTTTTCTTGAGATTTTTTTTAATTGATCCCTGTGGTATTTAGAAGTATGCTGTTTTCAATCCCCACAGTACTTGGAATTTTTGAGTTGTTGTTCTGTTACTGATTTCTAGTTTTATTCCATTGTGGTTTGATGGCAGACACTGCATGATTTCTATTTTTTTTTTTAACATTTGTTAAGGTGTTTCTTATGGACCATTGCTCTCAGTTAATGGTACAGAATGGTCTGTCTTAGCATACCTTGAGAAAAATGTGTGTTTTTCTGTTGTTGGATGAAGTCATCTGTAAATGTCAGTTATTGCTAGATGGTTTTGCTGAATTCAACTATATCCTTATTGATTTTCAGCATGCTGGATCTGTCCATTCCTGATAGAGGTTTGTTGAAATTGCCTACTATAATAATGGATTCATCTTTTTCTCCTTGAAGTTCTATCAGTTCTTGTCTCAGGTAGTTTGGCATTTTATTCTTAGGTATATATCATTTCATAATTGTTATGTCTCTTTGGAAAATTGATCCATTTATCATTATGTCATGTCCTTTTTGTCCCTGACAAAATACTTGCTTTGAAATATTCTGTTTGAAATTTATGGCCACTCCTCTTTCTTTTGATTAATGGCAGCATGGTGTATTTTCTCTATCCATTTGCTTTTAATTCTTGTGTCTTTATAGTCAAAGTGGGTTTCGTAGACAACATATTGTTGGATTCTGTTTTTGTTTTTATCTGCTCTGACAATCTCTGTCTTTTCACTGGCATGTTTAAACTGTTAACCTTCAGAATGATTATTGACATATTTAGATTAACATTTACCATATTTGTTACCATTTTCTATTTGTTGTTCTTGTCCGTTTTCCTATTTTTCCTCTCATTTTTTCCCTGTCTTTGGTGGCTTCAACTGAGCATTTTATATATTACAGTTTTCTCTTTTTTTAGCATATCAGTTACACATCTTTTTCTTTTATATTTTTAGTGCTTGCAAGAGGTTGCAATATACATTTATAACAAATCTAAATCCGCTTTCAAATAATGTTATACCACTTCACAGGTTTTGTGAGTATCTTATAATAACAAAATATTCGTAATTCTCCCTAGTATTCCTTGTATCACTGCTGTCGCTCATTTTACTTATATAAAACATCATTAAGTATATATAAATATGTAAGGTATACACCTAAGCATGTGTAATCAAACACATTGTTGGTATTATTAGTATTTTGAACAAATTTTTATACGTTAGACTGTTTAAGAAGAAAAATAAACTTTATTTTACCTTCACATATTCATGCTTTGATGCTAATTCCTTTCTTCATGTAGATCTTAATTTCTGACCTATATTATTTTTCTTAACACTTCTCACAAGACATTTCTACTGGCAAAAAAATTCCCTCAGTGCCTGCTGTCTGAGAAAGTATTTATTTCCTCCTCACTTTTGAAAGATAAGGTCTCATGGTGTGGAATTTGGTTTGTTGGTTTGTTTCTCTTAACATTTTAGTTTTCTCCACTCTCTTCGCGCTTGAAGGGCTTCTGAGGAGAAGTCAAATATAATTCTTATCTTGGTTCCTCAATAGATAAGGAGTGTTCTTCCCTCTGGTTTCTTTCAGGATTTTTTCCTTACTTATTATTTTCTGTAGTCTGAAAATAAAACTCTTCTGTGTAATTTTTTGACATTTTTCATGCAGGATGTTCTCTAAGTTTCCTAGATCTGTGGTTTGATGTCTGACATTAATTTGAATATCAGTCATTATTGTTTAAAACAATTCTTCTGTTCCCTTTTCTCTTTCTTCTTCTGGTATTTCTGTTACATGAATGTAACATATTTGCAGCTGTCCCACAGTATTTGAATACTGTATTCTGGGTTTTTCATTCAATTTTTATCTCTTTGCTTCTCAATTTTCAAAGTTTTTATTGCTATCTCATCCAGGTCCAGTCTACATGTTAGTCCACTAATGACATTCTTTTTTTTTTTTTTTTTTGTC
>PVHT021183518.1:1978376-2014159 GCA_004024745.2 Catagonus wagneri
CACCTGCAGCATATGGAGGTTCCCAGGCTAGCGGTCTAACAGGAGCTGTAGCCGCCGGCCTTCACCACAGCCACAGCAACGCGGGATCCGAGCCGCATCTGCAACCTACACCACAGCTCATGGCAACGCCGGATCCTTAACCCACTGAGCAAGGCCAGGGATCGAACCCACAACCTCATGGTTCTTAGTCGGATTCGTTAACCACTGAGCCACGAAGGGAACTCCTAATGACATTCTTTATTTTTGTTATTTTTCTTTTTATTCCTAACATTTTCTTTTGGTTCAGTCTTAGGATTTCCATCTCTCTGCTTACATTATCCACCTGTTCTTGTATGATGCCTACTTTATCTATTTGAGCCCTTAGTGTATTAATTATAGTTGCTTTAAGTTTCTGCTGTGATAATTCCAACATCCTGCCATGTATGGTTCTTATGTTTACTGTTTCTCTTTAAATTGTGTTTTTTCCCTTTTGCTATGCCTTGTAATAGTTTTTTCCTGACAGCTGGGTGTGATGTACCTAGTGAAAGGGACTGCTATATTGACACCAACATAAATAAACAAATCTTGAGAAAAAACATAAATGCATATGTATTTAAGTATCTATAGGTTTATTAAATAATTATAATGTCTAGATATAAGACTACATAATTATAAGCATTTTCATACTTCTTCGCCTCTTAATATCCTTTTTTTGGTGAGTGGGTAAGTAAAACTATTTGCTTTGGAATTTTGTGGCAAACATTATTACTACTTGAAAAAGAGTCCAGGCCCTCTATAAAATTAATGTATTTCCAGATTTAGAAGAAGAAGGATCTTAGAGATCTTCCATACCTGTTTTACCCCCTTATGTCTTCTAATGAAGGAAATAAAACCCAAAGAGTTTAATTTATTTAGCCATTATGAATTTTATTGTTATTTATTTTACAATTTAATGTCATAACACAAAGTAGTAGTGGAAATAGGACTCAGATTGTTGTGTCTGGACTCTAAGACCAAAGCTCTATCTAGCCTTTTCTGAAGCATCACTTATGGTTCTTTTTTAAACTCTTCATTTTGAGATAATTTTATACCTACATGAGAGTTTCGAAAATAATACAGAGTTCCTATATGCCCTTCACTCAGCTTTCCCTAATGTTTCATTATAACCATACTTTTTGGCCATACCCATGGCATGAAGAAATTCCTGGGCCAGGGATTGAACCCACATCACAGGAGTGATCCAAGACACAGCAGTGACAACACCAGATCCTTAACCACTAGGCCACCAGAAAATACCACATCATACCCATATTAATAAAATGAAGAAATTAATATAATGTAATATACTTCTAAGGTACAGATTTTACAATGTCTAGAATAGGTAAATGCATAGATATAGAGTGTAGATTATTTACCATAGGTTAGTGGGAGGTGGGAATGGTGGGTAACTGCTTAATGAATATGGGATGTCCTTTAAGGCTGATGAAAATGTTTTGGATATAGCTAGAGCTCACAACACTGTGAATGCACTAAATGAACCTGACCTGCACACTTTAAAATGATTAACTTTACTTTATGTGAATTTTACCTCAATTAAGAGAAAATGATGAGAGTGGAACTGTTACAATAGACTCTCACAATTGTCCAAACAAGAGATGACCGTGGCTTAGACTATCCTGGGAGTAGAGAAGATGGAGAAATTTGAGAAGATGTAGGGTTTGTTTAGGAAATAAAATTATATGATTGATGATGGATTAAGTATTAGAGTATAGGATGACATAGATTAATTATGATATAAATACTTTCCCTATTCACATACTAGTTACTACTTTCTGGATAATCTTCAGTCATTCTTGACATGATTCTAGTAAAACATGTATCACAGGAAATTATAGTAGATTGTAGATTTGTTTTCCTTGAAATACTGTAAGGTTCCAAAGCATATACTGATTTTTAATTTTTGTATTCCCATTGTTTGTCTCAGCCTTTGTTACATAGTAGGTACTCTATGCCTTTCAGATAGACTATGATTACACACAAATAGTTGTGTTGGTGATGTATATGCCTGAGAATGCTTATAAATTTCTTAGCCAATCTCTTATTCATTAATATTGAAAACATCAACTATTTCTCTCTGAATTAAACACAATATAAAATGTTGCAGTTGTTTTGTACAGCAAAGGAAACCATAAAAAAAACAAAAAGACAACTTATAGGGTGGGAGAAAATAGTTTCAAATGATGCAACTGACAAGGGCTTAATCTCTAAAATATACAAACAACTTATAGCTCAACAGCAAAGAAGCCAACAACCCAACATAAAAACGGGCAAAAGACCTGAACAGACATTTCTCCAGATGGCCAAAAAGCACATGAAAAATGCTCAACAATACTGATTATTAGAGAAATGCAAATCAAAACTATTATGAGTTACCACCTCACACCAGTCAGAATGGCTGTCATTAATAAGTCCACAAATAACAAATGCTAGAGATGGTGTGGATAAAAAGGAAGCCTCCTGTACTGTTGGTGGGGATGTAAATTGGTACAACCACCTTGGAAAACAGTATGAAGGTACCTCAGATAATTAAATATAGAACTACCACATGACCCAGCAATCAACTCTTGGGCATATATTCAGATAAAATTTTTCTTTTAAAAGACACATGTACCTGTATGTTCATTGCAGCACTAATCACAATAGCCAAGACAAAGAAATAACCTAAATTCCATTGACAGGTGAAAGGATTAAAAAAAAAAAAATGTGGCATATATACACAATGGAATACTACTCAGCCTTAAAAAAGAATAAAATAATGCCATTTGCAGCAACATGGATGGAATTAGAGACTCTCATGCTAAGTGAAGTAAGTCAGAAAGAGAAAGAGAAATACCATATGATATTACGTATCTGGAATCTAATATATGGCACAGATGAATCTTTCCACAGAAAAGAAAATCATGGACTTGGAGAACAGAATTGTGGTTGCCAAGGGGACAGGGAGGGAGTGGGATGGACTGGAAATCTGGGTTTTAATAGATGCAAACTATTGCCTTCTGAATGGATAGGCAATGAGATCCTGCTGTGTAGCACTGGGAACTATATCCAGTCACTTATGATGGAGCATGATGGAAGACAGTGTGAGAAAAAGTAGGTATATGTGTATGTGTGACTTGGTCACTTTGTTGTATAGTAGAAAACTGACAAAACACTGTAAACCAGCTATAATAGAAAAAATAAAAATCATTAAATAGAAATTAATAAAATTTTGCAGTTGTAATTAATGATGTAATTCTGGACTACTAACATTATATCCATAGATATGACTTAAGTTGAATTAATTAGTAAACATATGTAGAAAATCTCTTTACCCTTGTGATGAATTAATTTATGAAACATATTTACATAAAATTCTAATTTTGGGATTTCTCTAAAACAGTCTGATTACTTATTTGCCAGAGGACAAGTGGCTTGTTAGAAATGAGAAGATTTAATATTGTAAATATTTCAGCTCTCTTGAAATTGGTCTGCAAATGTAATCTGAATCAAATCTCAAAACATATTTTTTAAAAATAGACAAAATGATCTTAAATGTCTACAAAAATGAATGTCATCTAATAATTGTGATACCAAGATATTTCTTAGATTAATTATGTTAAACAGTCATAATAATTTACATCACCCGTAGCCATGTAATAGGCAGACCCATCAATGAAATAGCAAAGGGAATTCTTTAAAAAAAACATTATACTTAGAATTTCATATATTTTAAAATATCATCTAAAATTGGTAGTCAAATAATGAATTATTCAAAAATGATGCCAGGACAGCCACTGTTTAGTAAAAAAAGGACTGAAGATGCCAGATATGTATTTCACATTTACTCTAAAATAAAATATAGTTTATATTTTAAAAACCATGAAGGAAGTAAAAGAAAATATGGTGGATATTTCTGTTATAGTCTTGGTCTATAAAAGAGTTTTTAAAATGTATCAGAAACCATGAAGAAAGTGACTGATTAGATTTCACAGGTAATTTTTAAAATAAGTATGTAAAAACCCAAACTGAATGAAAGAGATAAATTCTAGAAAAATATTTCAACATATATGAGATAAGGGTACGCTTTAAATTAAAAATTATCATGCGTTAATGATAAATGTTCTGAAGGTTAATTTGAAAACCTGTCTCTAGATTCTGTATCACAAGAATACTATTAAGCGAATAATTTAACTTAGCCACAGGTTATTTTTCCCAAAGAAATGATCAGATAGGAGAAAGACATGTAATACACATATTTTCATCACAGTTTTTCAAAAATTAGCAAAATAAAATCGGAATAAGCAGGAGTTCCCATTGTGGCACAGCAGGTTAAGAACACAACTAGTATCCACAAAGATGTGGGTTCAGTCCCTGAACTTGCTCGGGGGTTAAGGAACTGGCATTGCCACAAGTTGTGGTGTATGTTGTCGATGCACCTAGAATCTGGTGTTGCTGTGGCTGTGGTGCAGGCCAGGAGCTATATCTCTGATTCAACCCCTAGCCTGGGAACTTTTGTATACCGCAGGTATAGCCCTAAAAAATTGGAGTAGGCATAAATGTTCACTAGTAAGTTTCAGATTAATGAGTTAAATTATTGTGTAAACATAAGAGATAATGAAGAAATATGAAATCATAAAGTAGATATATATGGATACATATAAAATCCTTATGCCATTAATATTAAAAAGCAGATTTCAAAATATACACTGTGTGATTAAATATGGGTGTACAAGTGTGTATAGACAGATAAAAACAAGTGGTAACCTATAGACTGGTACTGAAAAATAAATGAGTGCATGTGTTTTTATGCACGTATCTATACTCCTGTGCCAGTGGGTATGACTATAGAGCTAAGTAAAGTTATAGCCTAATATCATAAATTAAAATGTTAACCATGCTTATTTTTTAGTAGCTTTAGAGGTGATTTTTGTTGTTACTTTCACTTTTATAGAACTTCTGTTCATGTCTTAGCTGCGTTTATAATAGCTCAGCATTGAAAGCGAGGAGTATATGCTTTTGTTTGTTTATCTGAACTTTAGAGTTAGTTCCCTGAAACATTACATACTCCAGGAATAATGAGTTAGTATTTGAAAGCTTCCAAGTAGAAATCAGTAATCTTGAGGCAGCTGCTACAACTGCTTCATTTACCTTAGCTATGAACAATACTGGAGGCTTAATAAAAGGAAAAAAAAGTGTCTTTTAATGGGTAAAATAGGTGGTTTGAGGACATACAGATTGACTAAAAAAAAAAAAGTACCGAACAGAAGTTCTCAATTTGCATGAATAGGGTAAAAGAATTGAGTGTGTGCCTTAGGCTATACACTTAAGGGTAACAGCTGCAGCTTGACTGGAAAGCAGTCATTTACCTGGACACAGACTCAGAGAATTTTTTTGCCTGAATCTAACTAAATTAAGATACTAAAAGATTGCTATATTTGCTTTGAGAGAACATTTCACACAAAGAGCTAAGAGTGCATTTTAAATATAACAGAACCAGACTTTCATGGTGCTTACAGAATAAGTAACAAGAAAATATGTTTTCTAAGCAAGAAGATATATATGTCTTCTTATATATCTTCTTAACCTGAAGAAATCAGGTTAAGAATTACTTTCGTTGTAACCTATTAAGAGGTTGTAGGGAAAAGACCTAAAACAGTAATATTCACCAAAAAGAAACAAATAAATGTGAGTAGCCAAATGGTCTTAAATCAATATGCAAATAGTATGACTTGTCCTCAAATTTATATACAAATAATATTCAAACAGGAAATATTCATTTTGAGTGGTTATATATGGAGTAAAATTAATTGTCAATACATAAAGAAGAGTCAATATGATCCAGGTCATATTCCCCCCAAATTATATATATATATATACATATATACATATATATATATACATATATATATATATATTTAAATTCTATATCTCTATTGATCTATCAAAATATGCAGTCTTAAAAATATACTTTAAAGAATGAATAATGGTAAATTATTAAGTCATGTTTTCACATAAAAAAGTGAATATAAAAATCATCAGTAAATCTGGAGTTAATAAAGAAACTGTGAAAATAAAAAGTATCGACAAAAAGAAAAGCTGGTTCTTCAGAGACACTAATAGACACAAATCTAGCAATAATAATCAAAAGACACCATAGAGAAGGCAAAGTCAAATAATATTGAAATCAAGAGACAGTATACAGCTAGTTACATAGAAAAAGTTAAAAAGTAAGGAATATTAACAAATTCACTATAACAATACTAGGAAATATTAATGAAAACATAGGCTACACATACAAATTTAGAAAAAAAGTATCACCTAAAGTATTAATCAAAATACTAAAAAAGTTTGTACCTACCAAAAGCCACATTTGACATGAAAAATGTACCTACCCAGACTGTGAGCAAACTCAGACAAGATCATCAGAGCTAGGGAGAAAACCCACAGATGCCAAATGATCAGGAGCAATCAACTGCCTGTATTAGTCAAGCCCAGAACACTTCTGCTAATGCCCATGAACTCATGAGCTAAATAAAATGTTTGCAGCTGTAGTGTTGAGGGTTATTTATTATGCAGCACTATTAAGGAAATTGATGATTGATCCACACTCAAAGAGGTAACACTACTTGCTTAAAGAACACCATTGCTTAAGCTGACATTTGAACCCAGGTCTATCTGGCTCCAAATGCCAAACACTACAGCACAGGAAATTCATTCTAGAATGATTCCAAAGCATATGGCTCTTTGCAAACACATCCATTCAATTTCCAAAGACTTAGAGCAATGCAGAATATGTTGTCCTGGTAAAATGCAGTTAAGCTATGATAAGTAATTAAAGAACAGCTTAAAATATTGATACATTTGAAAGTTCAAGAACAAATTTCTAAATAATTTAGAAGAAATCATTCACAAAATATAAAAATATTTAGAACTGAACTAAAACAAGATTATAATAGGTTCAAAATTTAAGGGATGAAGTTAAACTAATAACTAGGAAATTAGCATCTTTAAGTGTGTACAACTGACAATAAGAAAGGCTAAAAAATAATTGATTAAGCATCTATTTTAAGAAATTAGAAAATTCACATATGCATCAAATATAAAATAATTGAAGTAAACATAAGTTTAATAGCTCACTATTAAAATTTTCAGTTCATTCGAATAACCAACATTTAGTTTTATTATCTCTATTGTTTTATAAGTTTAATAGCTCACTATTAAAATATAAAACAATAGAGATAATAAAACTAAATGTTGGTTATTCGAATGAACTGAAAATTTTATAAAGCTAATAAAATTGATTAAGAATAAAAAAGTAAAGTCACGAATAAACAATATCAGGGATTAAAAAGGACTATAAATATAATCGCTACACATTTTAGAAGGATAAGAGAATGGTGTAAACAACTTATTATTGGCAGGTATTAGAAGAGATATATATATGGCAAAGGGCCTAAAAGAAGTAATAAATGACAACTGACCTTGCAAGAAGAGATTAAAAAGCTTGAATATCCCTACACTCTTTGAATAAAATTTATTTAATAATTATCTTACCACAAAGAATAAATGAATATCAGATGTTTTCACGTGTTTGCTCCTCCAAATATGAGTAAATTAATATAGAAAACAAAAAGGAGTAAAATGAAAAATAATCCAAAAAAATCTCAAAAATTGTTTTGTGACATAAGATGTGAGGTGAAAACTAGACATGGACCATATTAAAAAGGAAATGTAGAGATCATACTCTTGTAAATATGGAGCTAAATAATGAAACGTAATAGAGGTAAAACCTCTTATACACATCCCTTATAGGACATTCTCTCAACAGAATGCATATGGTTTTTCAATCCCCAAATTTCATAGAATTTCCATTTTCAGTGCAATGATTCATGGTTTATGTTTACATAGGAAATATAAAACACAGGCATACCTGGAAGATGTTGGTTCAGTTCCATGTCAAGAAAAAAGCAAACATCCCAAGAAAGTGAGTTTTACATTTTTTTGGCTTCCCAATGCATATAAAAGATATATTTACACTGTACTATAGTCTATTAAGTGTACAATGGAATTATGCACAAAAAATATGTTGATACCTTACTTAAAAATATTTTTCCAAAAAATTTTGCCATCATCTGAGCCTAATCTTTTTTCTGGTGAAGGGTCTTGCCTCAATGTTGATGGCTGCTGGCTGATCAGGGTGGGAGTTGCTGAACGTTGAGATAGCTACAGATATTTCTTAAAATAGGACAACAATGAAGTTTGCCACATTGGTTGATTCTTTCTTGAATGATTTCTGTGCAGCTTGTAATGCTTTTTTATACTTTTTTACCCACAGTAGAACTTTCAAAATTAGAGTCAGCTCTCTCAAACTCTGCTACTTTGTCAACTAAGGTTATGAAACATTCTAAATTCTTTGTTGTCATATCAGTGGCATCTTAACCAGGAGTAGATGTCACCTCATGAAACCACTTTCTTTGTTCATCCATAAGAAGGAAGTCTTTATCTGTTCAGGTTTCATCATTCAGTGCAGCAATTCAGTCATGTCTTTGGATTCCACTTCTAATTCTAGTTATCTTTCTATTTCTACCATGTATGCACTTCCTTCCTCCTGAAGTCTTGGACCCCTCAAGTCATCCATAAGGGTAGGAAAAAACTTCTCCCAGGCTCCTGCTAGTGTTGATATTTGGCCTCTTTTCAGGAATTACAAATCCCTCAATGGTTTCTAGAACGTTGAATCCTTTCCCAAAGGTTTTCAGTTGACTTTGCCCGGATTCATCAGAAGAGTCTATGCCAACTATAGCCTTATGAAATGTATTTATTAAATATTAAAATTTGAAAGCCAAAGTGGGACTCCTCAATCCACAGTCTGCAGAATGGATTCTATGTTCACTGGCATGAAAACATTAATCTTGTACTGCTCCATCAAAGATCTTGGGTGACCAGGTTCATTGTCAACAAGGAATAATATTTTGAAAGAGATCTCTTTTTCTGAGTGGTAGGACTCAAGAGTGGGCTTAGAATATTCAGTAAACCATATTGTAAACAGATGTGCTGTTGTGAGTCTTTGTTCTTCCATTTCTAGAGCACAGACAGAGTAGATTTAATATAATTCTTAAAGCCTTAGGGTTATTAGAATGGTAAATGAAAAGTAGCTTCAACTTCGTCACCACTTAACATTAGCGCCTAAAAAGAGAGTCAGCCTGTACTTTGAAATTTTGAAGGCATAGATTGACTTCTTCCTAGCTATAAAAGTCCTAGATGGCATCTTCTTTTTTTTTTTTTGCCTTATCTTGGGCCGCACCCGCGGCATATGGAGGTTCCCAGGCTAGGGGTCTAACAGGATCTGTAGCTGCCAGCCTTCGCCGCAGCCACAGCAACGTGGGATCCGAGCCGCGTCTGAAACCTACACCACAGCTCAGGGCAACACTGGATCCTTAACCCACTGAACAAGGCCCGGGATCAAACCCACAACCTCATGGCCCCTAGTTGGATTTGTTAACCACTGAGCCACGATGGTAACGCCGGCATCTTCTTTTAATATAAGGTGTTTCATATACACTGAAAATCCATTGTTTGGTATAGTCGCCTTCATTAATTATCTTAGCTAGATGTTCTGGATAATTTTCTATACCCTCTTGCTTTGCACTTGCAGCTTTTCCTTGTACTTAGATGTTATAGAGATGGCTTCTTTCCTTAATCCTCCTGAGCCAACCTCTGCTAGCTTCAGACTTCTCTTCTTCAGTTTCTTTACCTCTCTTACCCCTCATAGAATTGAAGAGAGTTGGGACCTTTTTCTGGATTAGGTTTTGGCTTATGGAAATATTGTAGCTGGTTTGATCTTCGTCCACTACTACTTATTTTTTTCATATCAACAATACAGCTGTTTTGCTTTCATATCATTCCTGTGTTCACTCGAGTAACACATTTAATTTTCTTCCAGAGCTTTTCCTTTGCATCATACTTGACTAACTGATGCAAGAGGCCTTGCTTCAGGCCTGTCTCAGCTTTTAACAAGCTTAATCATTTCTACCACTTGATTTGAAGTTAAACTTGCATGATTGTTCCTTTCACCTGAAGACTTAGAGACCATGTAGAGTTATTCACTGTCCTGATTTCAATATTGTTATATAGTCTCCTGATCACAGGTCATCATAAAAAATATAACAATAATAAAAAAATTTGAATTATTGTGAGAATTACCAACATGTTACACAGAAACATGAAATGAAACAGTGCTGATAGACTTGCTTGATGCAGGATTGCCACGTCTTCAATTTATGAAAACAGTATCTGGGAAGCACAATGAAGTAAAGCACAATAGAAGGAGTTGCAGCTGTATGATATTTCCTGAACTTACCACATCATAAACAAAAACATATGTATTAATGTTCTTGAGTTATGATGCAAACACAGTAGCATTACAGAATGCTGTTTAGATGTTTTTGAAACTCTCTTATTTTTCCATAAATGAGGTGTACATCTTAAGTAGCCTTGGGGCTAAGACGGCCTTGGAGTTTCATCCTTTCATGAGCGAGTTCACAGACAGGGACTCTTCTGAACTTTTGTAAATGTTAATTTATAGTTGATCCTTACTTTTGCCTTGGTTTGAGCACAAAAAGTAACAAGAATGTGTAGAAGAAAATTTGGGAAAAGGAGGTAAAGGGAGGGACAAAAGTGATTTATAAAAAGATAAACCTGTATACAAAGTGAGCATACGCATGTAGTGCACTGCACTGCACCACCACCCATCACATTTTTGCATGATGCAAAGGACATCTCTGGGCTCTCACCAGCAACACACATCAGTTTTGTAGGCCATATCCTGGTGTCTTTCATTTGCATGTTCTCCAAAACCACAAAACATCTTTCAGCCATGAGCAGTTCAACATAAAATTATGAAGAAATTAATGGCCAGAAGGATGACTCTAACAGGAAACTTACTCCCTAACAGCTGTAAATGTCCCCCAGTGGAACAGTTTTGAGGAAGAACCAAAGACACAAATCAATTGCTTATTAATATCCACAGCAACTTTTTGGTGATTGAAAAAAAAATTTTTTAAAAATTGCATGCCCTAAACTGAGAGTTTTTTTTATTTACAAAGATAATTTTGTATTTTTTTATTAAAAGAAAAATGGGTGCGAGTTTGGTTCTGAAGTATTATGCATTGTAAGTTCCTCCTTTAGATAAACTGAAATAATATCCAATGAAATATTGTTATGAGTAAAAACTGATTTTTAGGGAAAAAATGCTTATGGGTGGCCAATAGGCACAGGAAAAATGCTCAGAATCACTAATTACTAGAGAAATGCAAATCAAAACTACATGGAGGTACCACCTCACACTGGTCAGAGTGGCCATCGCTGAAAAGTCTACAAATAGCAAATGCTGGTGGAGTTCCCTTCGTGGCACAGTGGTTAATGAATCCGACTAAGAACCATGAGGTTGCGGGTTCGATCCTTGGCCTTGCTCAGTGGGTTAAGGATCTGGCGTTGCCGTGAGCTGTGGTGAAGGTTGCAGACGCGGCTCGGATCCCGCGTTGCTGTAGCTGTGGCGAAGGCTGGCAGCTACAGCTCCTTTTAGACCCCTAGCCTGGGAACCTCCATATGCTGCGGGTGCGGCTCCAGATAAAAGGCAAAAAAAAAAAAAAAGACAAATAGCAAATGCTGGAGAGGATAAGGCAAAAAAGGGAATCCTCTTACACCGTTTGTGGGAATGTAAATTGATTCAGCCACTATGGAAAATAGAATGGAGATACCTTAACAACTAAAAATATACTTGCCGTATGATCCAGCAGTCCCACTACTGTGCATATATCTGGACAAAAACTGTAATTCAAAAAGATACATGCACTCCAATATTCATAGCATCACTTGCAACCTAAATTTCCACTGACGAATAGATAAAGAATATGTTTTATATATATATATATATATATATATATATATATATCACGAAGGAATGCTACTCAGCCATAAAAAAGAATGAAATAATATTATCTGTTGAAACATAGCTGGACCTAGAGATTATCATACTAAATGAAGTCAGAAGAAAAAGAAATGCCATGATATCACCTATAGGTGGAATCTAAAATTTGAGAAAAATGGGGAGTTCCCATGGTGGCACAGCAGAAATGAATCCAACTAGTATCCATAAGGATGCAGGTTAAATCCCTGGCCTTGCTCAGTGGGTCAGCAATCTGGCATTGATGTGAGCCTTGGTGTGGGTCGCAGATGTGGCTTGGATCCCACGTTGTTGTGGCTGTGGTGTAGGCTGGCAGCCATAGCTCCGATTTGACCTCTAGCCTGGGAACTCCTATATGCTGCAGATGCGGACCTTAAAAAAAAATAGAGAGAGAGACAAACGAACTTATTTACGAAACAGAAAAAGACTTACAGACATAGAGCACAGACGTGTAATGGCCAAAGAAGAGGGGGAGGGATGGATTGGGACTTGAGATTAGAAGATCCAAAGACACAAGGCAATTGCTTGTTAATATCCACAGCAACTGTTTGGTGATTGAAAAAAATTTTATTATATAGAGAATGGATATACAACAAGGTCCTATTGTATAACACAAGGAACTATATCCAATGTCTTATAATAAACCATAAGGAAAAATAATGAAAATTATATATATACATATATATATGTTAACTAAATTACTTTACACCAGAAATTAGCACTGTGTTGTAAATCAACTATACTTCAATAAAAAATTAATTCATTTTAATTAAAAAAGAACTTGATATAAATAACAAATGTAAACAAAACTGGAAGGAAAACTATTTGGCTTGAAATAAACCCAAAAAGTATTTGTCAATAAAAAAATGCTGGTGATTAGTTGGACTTATCTATATTAAAAGGAATTCAGCAAAGTATAAAAGGGACAACATAATAATTAAGAAGTATGTATTGCATGAATGCAACAATTTTTTCCTACCATTAGAAAAATGAATTAAGGTAACTCACAGATTTACAGATTAAAGGAAAATAAGCAAATTAAATGTTTTAATAGATGACAAAAAGGCATTCAAAAATGTTCAATAGAAATTTTTAGAAAAATAAAGATGAATTGGAAAGCCAGAGGTAGATTACTGTTTCCTGATATACATACAAATATCTAACAAGTTCTCTTTATAAATTATTAAATTATTATAATTTGTAACAAAGTTTAGCAAAGTTGCTGGACCAAGGTCTATTACCAAGAGTTGATTGCAAATCTATACATTTTAACTAAAAATGAGAAAACGTAATTGAAATTGTGTAGTTTAAACAGTGACCAAATCTATGGTGCCTAATATTATTTTCGACAAAGCATATGATGTTTCTCTAAGAATCAAGTTTAAAATTTTCTATATACTTGGATAACTAAGTTCTAGTTTTCCCTGAATTATAGATTCAGTATGTTCTAATAAAAATTACAACTATAAAAATTATTGAAAACTATAAGTATATTTAAATGTAAAAAATAACACACCTATGGAAATAAATCTCAACTTTATCATTTTAATATACTATATGCCTATTTATATAGTTGCTGTAAATTGGTCTAATATAACTAAATTAATCCTGAATCTGAAATAATAGATGGCAAAAAAAAATTATAACTTTGAATAAGAACAAGGAAAGGTTATATTTCATAGGTAACTGCCCTTTAGCTATCTTGTTCAGATTTTTTGTTTCTCCACTAATAGCTTGGTTGAGGACATTACATGGGTGACACATTGTCAAATCCACCACTGGTGTATAGTTATGATTGTTAGGTCATACGCCATACCACGGAGCCCAGATTCAAAATGCTTTTGACAGGTTTGAACAAGAGGCTGTAGTTTCCTTGAAATGCAACATGGAAAAATGAAAAACTATATATCTGAGACTAAAAATTGTATGCAAAATTGTGTAATGGGGCAATTTGATATCTGTTTCAGAGTCTCCCACTCTCCAGGTTGGAAGCAGAGCTGTAAAACTAGATTTAAAAAAAACATTAGGAGTTCCCGTCATGGCGCAGCGGTTAACGAATCCGACTAAGAACCATGAGGTTGCGGGTTCGATCCCTGGCCTTGCTCAGTGGGTTAACGATCCGGCGTTGCTGTGAGCTGTGGTGTAGGTCGCAGACGCGGCTCGGATCCTGCGTTGCTGTGGCTCTGGCGTAGGCCGGCGGCTACAGCTCCGATTAGACCCCTAGCCTGGGAACCTCCACATGTGGCAGGTGCGGCCCTAAAAATGACAAAAGGCAAAAAAAATAAATAAATAAATAAAATAAAATAAAATAAAATAAAATAAAATAAAATAAAAAAACATTAAAGTCCTCTTTATCATATTCTCTCTTGAAAAAGTCCTCAGAATCTTTTTAAGATTCCACTTCCTACCTGTGTCACACACTGCCCTCTTCTTGTGTACCTAATGAGGCCCAGCCCAAGAAAGAAAGAGGAACAAAGAAAAGAAAAAAAGGAAAAAAAAAGAAATGGAATCCAGAAAAATAAAGTTAGCTAGACCTTAAATCCTCTTGGATTGAACCAAATAAAGCTCTGAATTTACCCTACACTCAGATGTCTTAGCTTCTGGTACTTTTACGTATTTCCTTTTTTATTATTATTTTTTTTGAGACTGTGCTGTGATATTTCTACTTGTTCATCTTGAAAAAAGGAGGAAACAGCGGCCTGTGTCCTTACTCTGGGATTACAGGAAGTCTGATTGTTGAATTCTGCTAGACAACAAACCCTGTGTGAACTTTGAGGAGCTAAACACCCATCTCTTTTTTTTTTTTTTTGCAGGAAATTTATATTCAGAAGACTTTTTTTTTTTTTTCAGGAGACTTTTTAACTAGACCAGATCACAATTAGCATTCATTTTTAGAATAATACTTGGTAGTCACCTACAGATAGTGATTTCTCAGCTACCCACAAAATTGGGAAGTTCAGCTCTGGGTGTGTCCTTGAAGGAGAGGATCTTTGCCTTGTAATAGCCCAAAATATTGCTACATTTTTAATTTCAGTAATTTCAAGCAGGGCTGTTGCTACAAACTGAAAATTCTTTTGCCTTCCCTGCATTGCCAGCACTGCTCTTCTGGCTTGGTGATGCTTCACATGGTTTATTGAACACTGCTTTAGAAAGTAGATAAACACAAGGGGATATCATATTAAGCAAAGTATAATTCATTCCCACCTTACTATAAGTTTATTCAATTAAATTGCTTTAGACTTGGATGATGTCATTTAAAATTTCAGGAAGTAATTTGTTCAACCATTGGAAAGACGTTAAGCATTTCCAAGGAAATATTTGCCCTGCCTTTTTATGTTCCCAAACCAAGCTCAGAGAGAAAGCAGGCTTGCTGGTAATATATACCAGATATACCTGGTCCCTGTTATTCGTGTTCTGATAAAAAACTGATGATAAAAGCTCAGGGATCTCATTTTAATAATGGTAATGTGGGGGCTGGGAGGGTATTGTGAACTTCAAACTTTTATTGTGTAGATCAGAGTGATATTTTAAACTCACTCAATGCCTAGTCAAGTTTCCTTGCGTGCAAAATAATAAAAAGGATTTAGCAACTCATTTCTATGAATGTTTAACCTCTAATTATACATGCCTAGATACTAAGTATTATGAGAGTGGCATGTCTGGAAGCCATTACCTAAATTCTGAATAGAATTGACTTCACTGATTGCCATTTAATGTTAAATCCTATGCTTTGAAAGGCCACAGAACTCTGGCTTGAATTCTGACTTCAACTTGTCAATGTATCTTATCTTGGGAATTTAACTTAACCTCTGTATGCCTTTATTAATTCAACTATAACCTTTCAAAAATAATATATAGTTCACTAGCATTGTGGTAAGGATTAGGTAAAATTATACACGTACAGTTCAAAGCAGTGTCTGGTCTTATTTTTTTTTTTTTTTTGTCTTTTTGCCTTTATGTAGAACCGCACCTACGGCATATGGAGGTTCCCAGGCTAGGGGTCTAACAGGAGCTGTAGCCGCCGGCCTTCGCCACAGCCACAGCAACGCGGGATCCGAGCCGCGTCTGCGACCTACACCACAGCTCACGGCAACGCCGGATCCTTAACCCACTGAGCGAGGCCAGGGATCGAACCCTCAACCTCATGGTTCTTAGTCGGATTCGTTAACCACTGAGCCACGAAGGGAACTCCTGGTCCATATGTTCTTAAAAAGTATAAATTCCATTCTAGGAAGGATTGGTATAGGAAAAGATCATTGGAAAAAAATATGTCTAACTTCAGTAAACATACAGTAGCAGACTTTTATGTCAGTCAATATCTGTTGTCAATTCATTCTAGTGTTAAATAAGAAGTAGTTTCCTCTCTTTTTGGATAATAGAAACTTGCAGATCAGTTTTGTATTGTTCTGGTGGTGGTTATGTTGCTGTGTTTCCTTTTTTCCTGGTAGCTAGGAAAATTAGGCCCCAAAGTTATGCTAAACTGTACCAAATGTCTCATCCCAGATTATGTGCATCTTATTTTTCTCCTCCTTTTCAAGAAGCCTTCATTCTTCCTTCTCGGTTGTATTTAAGCATTTGTTTTTATAACCTATTTCATATTCTTTCTAATTTAACGTTGGAAGTGGTAGGATTAATAACTATCAAATACTTACTCATAAGGAATGGAAGTCCTGATGGAGAGAGGAAAAAAGGGGGGAGAGGAAGCTCCATTATGCAATATTGGTTGCTGACTAGATTAGGAGGTAGAACTGATCAATGTTGATTAAAAAAAAACAAAAAACAGAAACAAAAACAAACATAGGTCATTGTATTATCAGGCTCAAATGAAATTCCATCCTCTCCTTGACATCGTTAAGCCTCACAAGGCCTCTAAGATCTAGGCATGGGTCTTCCTGCTATCTCCAGATATGCTCCCCACCCAAGGGGAAAGGCTCCCCACATTGTAGACTGGACCAGCTGCACCCAATCTGGGCCTCCACCTAGTAGGTTTCATCTCCCCACCAGGGTGAGCAATTAATAAGTCAGTCACATCCTCCTGCAGGTACTAAGAATTTCTTGACCCTCTTGTCAGTAGAAATCCTGCCTCACACAGTCCCAGGTGCAGCTCCAAGTGGCCCTGCAGTGTCCTCCTCCCCACTGAGTACATGTGACCAATAAACCATGGTTCATCACATCTGTCCAGTGTCAGGTGCCATGTTTGGCTGGCCAGACTATTTAAGACAAACATCCCTGCTTCATCAATGGGGTGATAGGAGATAGAACAGTTGTGAATGCTTGTGAGTTGGCAAGGGCAATTTGTGGGCAATTTATGTCCTCTACTGGTTTGGAAGTAATGGTTTGAATTTTTATTACATTAGTGACCTTTCTGAAGTTTTAGCACTCATAAGGTCATGCCATGATCTATAATGCATTCCCTTCTTCTGGGAAAAATAAAAAGATATGGTATCACTCCATATGTTTATGTAAAAACAAAAGCAAGATACCTATTTGATTCACATATTGTTTTACACAGACAACCTAATTTATGAATAATATATAAGTTCAACGTAAGATGCAATTATGTTATAATTGGTTGTTATTCTTTATAAATTCATTATTTCCACCTCTGCTTTTCCATCCTCTCCTGAGTCCAGTGGGTGCTTAGTTCTCTGATCCCTGCAGAGCTGTTGAGCTCTGAGCAGCATCTCCCTGTTTATGTTCCATGGCTGGTTGATTGCTGTGGGATGGCAATCACTGTCATTGCTGATGATTCAGCATCCACCTACAAAGAAATTCTCCATTATGTTTTTAACCTGAAAGATATTCTTCTTATTGTGATCATTTATGTCCTAGCTTTATCTTATATCGTAGTTTTATGGCTTCATTACCTCAGTTAGCTATTATAATTTATCCAGAAGTGTTTTGTTCTCATTGGTTTCTAGCATGAGAAGACTGATCCTATAGAAATTAATAAAATCATATTAAAGAGGAAATTAACTGCTGGACTTAAGAAATGGTGTGACAACCCTGATTGTCATTCCTAAACAAAGATCCAGTCATTTGTTTACCAAATACCTATGTATCACCTTTTATGTGTCAAGCTCCATTCTAAGGGTTAGGGAGACTATGGAGACTAAAAGAGGATTGATAATCAGTCCCATATTCCAGTGATCCCATAATCTGCCTGAGCAGTAGCCGTATACATGCCATTCTATGTCACCACAATTAATATTATAATAGACTCACGTACTAGATGTTCTTTGTGTGTTTTGACAAAATGAGAGCATGTTTATCTCTATCTGTGTGGGAGAAAGTTGGAAAATGCTTCACAGGGAAGTTAATCTTTGAATTGGGCTATGAGATGTTAATATGATTTACCCAAGTGAGGAGAATAAGAGACTACCAAAGGGAAGGAGAGACCACGCAGCAGCAAAGGGCGGGCGTGGAGATGCAGTCATTTATTCACCAATTGATTGATCCCTTCGCTGATTGATTCAATAAACATACATCTAGGGCTTACTTTTGGCTAGATATTGTGCAAGATAGACAGACCCTGCTGCCAGGAACACCAGGGTTCATGGGGCAGGGGAGGGAGATAATAAGACAGTCAGGGTGCAGCCAGTTACATGTAAGGCAAGCACAGAACTTCCAGGTGCTTGTGACATAGGAAAGAATCCCCTGGAGCATCACTAGTTTAGATGAGTTTTTTCTGATAATGAAACTATGGCAAAAGCTCAGAAGAGTCTAACAAAATCAGTGTTTCCAAAACACCAGCTTCCCAAAGCCTCTCTCTGTTTTACCTACTACCTCTTGTCCACATTACAAGTGCATTTCATTTGTCCTAAATTCATCTCATTCCCCCTTTTTCTCTGAAGTGCTTTCAGTCATTCCACTTCACGGCCCTCTGTGCACTCATTTGCTTCTGGCGTCAGATTCACCTTCAATCCTGAGTGACAGATTTGGGAAAAGTACCCAATTAGAACCCAGCTAATGAGCCCTCCACGGGCTCCTCTAATAGCCAAATGACTGTTTATTTTCATCTTTTGAGTTAAGAAAGAGACTGCAAGTCAAGGAAGAGTTTAGAATTAAAGAAGCACTAATTGAATCAGAAGAGCACCTGTGCTCCTCAACCTATATTTTTTATGTACTTTAATTCAATGCTGCTTAAAAGGTACAAAGTTTTTTAAACATGCTAATTATGTGCTATAAGGAAAACAGACTCTCTATAAAAACTGAGAATTAACAGCGTCAAGAAAAAAAAATCAGAGAACAAAGAAATGTTATAGCACTTTACCCTGGAGTACTTTTTATACAAAAATACTAAATGAAATATTATTTTTACAATTGTATTTATTATGAGTCTATAGTAAAAATGAGTCTATAGTAGCATTCATAAGATGCTACTTGGAATTATTTACATATGTGAGTGAAAAATATTACCCAGTAAGTTAAAAACCCTGAATTGTCATTGAAAAGTCATAAAGAGTGTCTATTGTGGGTCGCCTTTTTTTTCTTCCTTTAACGCTTCCTGCGAAGCAGCTGTTAGAGGCTACACTGGATGCTAGAAGAGCTGGCTGCACTGACAGACCAGTGGGACTCCAAGGTGACAATCGTTTTATTTTAATTGTTTCTAAATGTGCAGTGACTGCAGGAATCTCTAACACTGTGAATATCTAATAACCCATGATTACTGTGTACCCCTCTACCTTTTATCCTCATCAGAAACATAGACACCAGCTGTCTCCTTTTCGTAAGAGATCAGCTATTATTATGAATGAATAATCTGTTGCTGGTAACAGTGAACACTCAAACCGAACGGCGGAGTCCCACACACAAGAGCACAGACCCTTTGGATTTGACCTGGGTGAGAAGGTGGAGCATCCCCTCACCAGTATCAGTGTCTGACGCTCTGAGATATGCCTCTTTAGATTCTTCCTTTATCCCTACCACAATAAGACTCTTTCCAACTCCACAGTTGTGCACTTACTAAAACTACACTGAATGGTGAACCTGAAAGTATTTTCTGCTTCTAACAGAAGCTTCTAAAAGAAGTCCAATCAAGTCTTTCATAGCTAGCTTCTAGTCACTTGAGGTTCAGAAAGAAGTATAACAGAAAAAGACTCACAGACTTGGAAAACAAGCTTAGTTACCAAAGGGGAATGGTAGGGTGGAAAGATGGACTGGGGGCTTGGGACTGGCATATGCACAGCACTGTTTGTGTGAATGGATGGTCAATGAGGAGTTGATATATAGCACAGGGAGCAGATGTGGCTCAGAACTGGCATTGCTGTGGCAGTGGCATAGGCTGGTGGCTACAGCTCCAATTTGCCCCCTGGCCTGGGAACCTCCCTATGCCATGGGTGTAGCCCTAAAAAGACAAAAAAGAAGGAAAGAAAGAAGGAAGGAAGGAAGGAAAGAAAGAAAGAGAGAGAAAGAAAGAAGGAAGGAAGGAAGGAAGGAAAGAAAGAAAGAGAGAGAAAGAAAGAAAGAAAAGAAAGAACAGTTCATTCAAATTATTGTATATGGCTTCAAAGATATTAAGAAAATCATTTATAATTTGAAGAAAAATCAAGTGATAAATAAAATAGAAGGAGAGGCAATTTTTTGATAGTACAGTTCAGAAAACTGAAAAATATAAAATAAATATGAAGATGAAAACCACAGTAGAATCACTGAATTTAGAATTAACTCAGCTCCCAACAATCAAAGGTAGAAGGGACAAGTTGAAGGAAAAAAATTAAAGTATGGTAAAGATAAAAAAGGCGGAATGATAGAGTATGTAATGTTATATGGACATAAAAGGCAGACTAGGATCAAGCCCTCTGTCTACTGTTTACCTGGTATCCCTGACCAAGTTACTTTTAACCCTATGGTGTCCTAAGAGCTTCATCTATAAAGTGGCAATAATGATAAATCTACGTCTTAGATTGGTCCCACATACTGCGTGAGACAGTGAATATGTGAATTTAACACAGTGCCTGGAGTGCAGAGTATCACAAATGTTAGTTCCTATACAAAAATGAGAACAAAATAGATTCATAATACATGAAAGGAAACAAACATGCTGAAAAAGAAATCTTCAAATTAACATTTTGTCCATAGGGAATTAACGTGTACCCATTCCAAACTCTTACTACTCGCCGTACAACAGGCCAGCATAGCAAGAGACATTTGTGGGGGCAAGGAATAGCAACTTTATTCAGAAAGCCAGCAGACCGAGAAGATGGCAGACCAGTGTCCCAAAGAACCATCTTACCTGAGTTTGGAGGCAAGTTTCATTTCTAGAACAAAAAAGGGGAGGTGAGAAGGTAAAGTTAAAAATAAGGCAATAAGCTGTTGCAAATATTTACTGGTTCTGGCAAGCGTGCCAGGGAATGTGTTTCTTGTTTCTCATAGCCGTTCACAGGTAAGCCTGATCAGAATGTTTCCTGCGAGCCAAACATAGGGGTGTGTGTGGATGTGTGCGCACACCCACGCGCATGTGTGTATCATCAGATCACCTAGATATATAAAGCAAACCCGTATATTTAAGCACAGTTTCTAACTTTTATAAAGTGTTTCATAATTGTTAGCTATTTTTTCTACTATTATTATTCCCTTTATAGGCTGTTATGAAATTAAATGAGCCAAAGTGTGTGCCAGCCATGAAGGAAGGTTTTCAGTATATCCAAGTCCCTTGCAAATGTACATGAACTTGACACCCGTTCATGCAGGGCAAGTTTGCTGCTCAGCTCTTCCCCCAGAGCTGGCCTTTGTAGCTATGGCTGGTCAGTCCAAGGTAATGGATCTCATACCAGGAGGAGACCTTTTCCCAAAGCCACACACCAGAAATGGTAGAACATCATGATTCAGAACATTACTGATCTCTAGGTATGCTGTAGGAAACCGCAAACTAGAGCATCACCTGGCCTTGAGATGAACGTAAAGAAAAGAAAAGAGAAACACGATCAGTGTTCTCTCAAGCTGACTGTCTGTCAAAGCAGAATTATGTTTTCCAGGCTGTTTCTCTAAAACATCATTGAAAGAGAAACTTATCCAGCCCCAGCTCTGCACATAATACCAATATTAACTCCCTGTGATAATGGCTACATCTGTTAGCTCATTGGAGACAAGTTGAATGCTACTTGGAATCAGTGTTGGGCAAATGTTTGGATGAGACGTGCAATCCTCCTGGACTGGTTGCTAATTTATCTTTGCCAATCTTTACTAGTTTTAGCTCAGCAAGCAAGGATACAGTATCTGAACTGGCGGCTGGGAAATTCCCGGGAAAGTTCTGGTGTCCCAGCTGCCCCTGTGAAGATTTGGCAAGTTGGAGATGACTGGCAATAAGCCCACCTTCCAGAGCCCAGCTGTGCTGGACACAGAGACAGACTACAGATGCAAAGAGCCAGACTGCAGGAACTGAGGTTTTAAGACTTCACTACGGGAGGTCAGAAGGGGAGGAACACAGAGCCCCGCCAGCTATTGTGCAGTGTGGGTGGTGAAGATTGGACTTAAGCTCCCTGTGCATATGTGCATCATGCAAAAAGAGGGAATTTATGGGTTTAGCAAAGGGAGTTCAAAATGCCTTTATTTCTATATGCAAGGGAAAAGACAGGAAAAGCCTAGTTGGTGGAAAATTTGAGAAGCTTATCTTGGCTTCTTCAGGGTTTCCTTTCCCATTTAATACTTCTCTCTCTCCCCCTGGCTCCCGTTGTCCTTCTGCCTAGTCTCAGAGGAGGAGATGCATTTGTTGGAATTAGGTAGTATAATTTAGCTAACTCACCGTTATGGTTCCATAGTCCACAAATTTAAGATTCTGAAATTAGTAGAAGAATCCTTTTAGGCAAATGGGTCAAGTAAAAGAACAGTATAACAAATGATACATGTGCTTTATTTTTTCCCTTCTCTAAAAGGCATATGTGCACCTGAGCTGCGAAAGAGAGTAAGACATAATACTAAACAAAAATAACATTGGGGTAAAATGAGCATATGGCATATGTTTGACTTCTAAATCTTGGCAATGAACTTGACCTTTCTCAGCATCACTTTCTTGGTCTGTAAAATGGAAATAATAAAAATAGCCTTGCAGTGTTGTTGTAAGGTTAAGTTATATATAAATTTAAAGAATGTTATCTAATAACTCATTTAAACTTTAGTGTGTTTTTCTACTACCAAAAAAAGAAAAGGTTTAGGTAAGTGTTGCTGTTATTTTTTGGTTATTACCATTATGTAATGAAAGAACTAGAAGCCTTATAACATTTCTAAAGGTATTATAGTGTCAGTGAGGAAGAGAATTATAAAGAAGATAAGGCAGCTCTTTATTTCATGTCCTTGATAAAACATCAGGTAGTTAGTAACTTATCCATTGGGGGTAGCCCCCCCCAAAGAAAACTATCATCTTTATCATTTTTCCTATCTGTCTATCTATCTATCTATTCAACTATCAAGCCAAAATCAATAATAGTAATTGCATCACTAATCCCAGAATTCCCATTAATGTAAGAAGTGAGATTAGAATTTCAAATAGCCATGGGACCCCCATGGTCATTTTGAAATACTTAGCAATAACTCTTGGGCACCTCCTGTTTTGGAGACAGCCTGAAAATCTGACACTCCTGGTTTTCCCTTCTCTCTCTCTCTCTCTCTTTCTCTCTCTCTCTCTCTCTCTCTCTCTCTCTCTCTCTCTCTCTCTCTCCCCCTCTCTCTCCCTCTCTCTCTCTCCCTCCCTCTCTCTCTCTCCCTCCCTCTCTCTCTTTCGCCCCCGCTCTGTCCTTCTCTCCTTCTCTTCTTCTTTCTCTCTCTCTCTTTTGGGGAACGGATTTCAGATTTAAAAGCCTTGGGAAAATTCAATAAATAAGAAATGACCAAGGTCAAAAAATTTTTATGCCAAATTTTGAGCTCACCTGTCCGTAACCGATACACTCTCTAAATATAGGATCTCCAGCCCCTACGATGTTTTACTTAACAAATGCATGAGAGATAAGAAGAGATTCACTCCTTGACTGGGTTCCCTCCTAGATAGTTAACACAAGTGTTTATCCATTAATGCTCACCTCACAGAGTGACCTTCGTGATTGTGCAAGCCCAGAGCAAAGATTGGGATCTGAGGCTCTGTAGTATTCTGTGGTGGATGCTGGATTCCTACAACCCTTGGGAATGCTGAGCAGGCTGGGTGGAAGTGATAGAAACTTCACTCAGTGTTGCCCACACAGGACAGCAAAGCAAGGCACACACTTTATATCTTTATCTTCTCCAGGGTGGGAAGCTGTGTTGCTGATGGCTGGGCTCAGAGAAGAGTCAGTTTAGCAGATGGTTGTAGCTCCATCAGTTACCCATTATGGAGGCAATATGCCTCTCAGGCCAGAACAGGGGAAAACACATTTGGGCACGTCTCGTAATACTATGGACTGTAACCCTTAAATTCATTATAGAAAAGCATTCTGTGTATGGAAGCGGGGCAGAAGAATTGGAGGTTGTCCTCACACACACCTCTCAAAAGTCTGACCACACATGTGAGAGGTCACATAAAATCTCCTAAAGACCTGGGATTTTATTACTATTATTATTACTATTAAAGAATAGTTGATTTGTAATGTTTCTTTAGTTCCTGTTGTACAGCAAAGTTATCCAATCATACACAGTTCCCTGTGCTGTACAGCAGGACCCCATTGCCCATCCATTCCAATTGTAATAGTTTGCCTCCACCAACCCCAAACTCCCCATCCATCCCCCTCCCTCCCCCTCCCACTTGACAACCACAAGTCTGCTCTTTTTGACCATTTTCTGTTCTGTTTTGTAGATAGGATTATCTGTGCCATATTTTAGATTACACATATAAGTGATATCATAAGTATCTGTCTTTCTCTCTCTGACTTCACTTAGTATGAGAATCTCTAGTTGCATCCATGTTGCTGCAAATGGCATTATTTTGTCCTTTCTTATGACTGAGTAGTATTCTATTGTATATATGCACCCCATCTTCTTAATCCATTCATCTGTTAACAGGCATTTAGGTTGTTTCTATGCCTTGGCTATTGTGAATAGCGCTGTGATGGACATAGGGGTACATGTATATTTTTGAATGAATGTTTTGTCTGGATCATATGGTAGTCCTATATTTAGTTTTCTGAGGTATCTCCATACTGTTTTCCATAGTGGTTGTACCAATTTACATTCCCACCAACAGTGAAGGAGGGTACTATTTTCTCCACACTCTATGCAATATTTGTTATTTGTTGACTTGTTAATGATGGCCATTCAGATTGGTGTGAGGTGGTACCTCATTGTCATTTTGATTTGCATATCTCTAATAATTGGTGACCTGGGTTTTAATTGGGAAAATTGTACTGATAAGTTATCAATGTAGCATGTGTTTGAAATGGAAAAAGAAGAAGAAAAAGGAAAGAAGGAAGGGAAGAAGGGAGGGAGGGAGGAAGAAAAAGAAAGAAAGAAAGAGAGAGAGAAAAAGAAAAGAAAAGAAAGAGAAAGAAAAATATTGTGGATGCTTATGGTACAGGGCAATATCCTTAAATATCAACTCAGTAACAATCCCTGTTATCTACTTGCAGGGAGCTCAGTGTGTCTCCAGGAACTAGCTTGCATAGTTCCCAGCTTATGGTAAGAATTAAATAAAAATGGGTTAAATGAATATGCATAAAGGATCATGGTATGTTGGTACTCCAATAATATTTACTCATTCAAATATGTTTTAAATATTAGATATATTCAATATGATACTAGATACATAAGGAATTAGCTATGGATACTATGTGTCCATGTATCTATTTAATCTCATTATAAACAATATTTTCCAATCTGAAAAAAATTGGAGGCATCAGTGAATAAATAAATTTGTTAGATAAGTGAGAAAGAAATGGAAAAGGATTGCGATTTTCAATATCTACTCTGGCTGGTCACTGGCCTAGACCAGCTACTGTATAGAATATAGTTCAGTTAAACCTCACAATAATCCACCAAGCTGAGGGTTATCAGATGGCCAGAGGAGGCTAAGTACCTCCCATAGGTCTGCTTCCTACTGGATACATATTCTTTTAAAAATACAGTCTTATTTTTAGACATTTGGCAGTGGGAAAGAATTGCTTTTTGGATAATATATTCTTAGAAAGTATGTTCTGTCTTTGACATTAGTAATGAAGTTGAATTTTAATTGCATGAAATTTTAAACTGTACTGAATTCAAACTCTGTCATAAGTCTTCTTAATAGGAGTGTAGAACCTTGATAGTGTTATAAGGTTGAAAAGCAGGAGACCTTTTTTCTAGTTTAAACACTGCCTTGGGATGTGTCTAGATTTTTTTTGAGGCTAACTTTATCATTGCAGTAGACAAAACCAGCTTAGATAAAACATATAACTGAACACTTTTAGTGGAGCCAAGAGTCCAGCTTTCTTAACAACCAATCAAAATGGATTTGAGATTGATTGCTAGGATCCAGTTCATGAAATATATCCAATATGTCCTACATACTTCAATGGGTAAGCAATGAAAAATAATGCCAAGAATAATCAGGTAACCTACAGTAAGCTAGCTCTATAGACTGAATAGAGTCCCCAAATTATTTTTAAACATTCAGAAAAAAACCTGAACATCAAGAAGACGTGGGATTCAACCACATCACCACTATCCTGTTGCATGACATTGGTCTAGCTATTTTTTTCCCCTCGATATTCAGTTATCTTCTCCACAGAATATTTCACATCAGCTCTGTCACCTCTTTGAGTTCCAGCTCCAAGCATTTTTCTGCTAGGCCCAGAGGAATCATTTTAAGGCATGAAGTTGATTTCAACAGTGGAGGGATGAGACATATTGGAAAACCCTAACTCCTCTAAAGCATGCAATGAAATCAGATAAATGATGATTTTTCTAATTTTTCCATAGTTTCAAGCTAGGGGTTTTGTTTAGTTTTTTGTCTTTTTAGGCCACACCTGCAGCTTATGGAGGTTCCCAGGCTAGGGGTCGAATCAGAGTGTAGGCTCCAGCCTACACCACAGCCACTGCAATGTCGGATCCAAGCCATATCCGCAAACTACACCACAGCTCACGGCAACGCTGGATCCTTAACCCACTGAGTGAGGCCAGGTATCCAACTCATGTCCTCATGGATGCTAATCAGGTTCCTTAACCACTGAGCTACAATACTTTAGGATATATAATCCACAACACATATTTGAATAAAAATATTCTAAAGACTTTTATCAGACAGTCGAAATAGAATTACAGGTAGAAAAGGCAGAGAGAAAAAATTAGTGAGAAAAAAAATGTCAAATAGGGAGTTTCTGGTGTGGCATGGTAGGTTAAGGATCTGACTGCAGTGTCTCTGGTCACTGCGGCGGCACAGGTTCAATCCCTGGTCCAGTGCAGGGGGCTAAGGATCAGGAATTGCCACAGCTGCAGTGTAGGTTGCAGCTTCAGCTTGGATTCAATCCCTGGCCCAGGAATTTCCATATGCTGCAGGTGTGGCCATAAAAAAAAAAAATCAAAATATATGTGTATGCGTTTGTATAAATGAATATGTATGCATAAATAAACACATATATATGCAGATAGATAAACTATTTTTAGACAATTTTCTATACCAAGTCGTTGTTATATAATCAATAAATAATGAGTTCCAAGTTCTTTGAGGGCAGGCATTTGTGATATTTCTTCACTGATGTATCCACATCACTTGGTACCTTATCTGATATATAAAAGCTATTCAATGAATATTATACAATAAAAACATATTGTGGAGAAATTATATTAGTAGTCTGACGTATCTCAGCAAAGCCAAGAAGTATGTTTGATACTAAAATATTTCATGAATCTAGTTAGAATAATAGTATTACTGGCCTCAATTCTTCACACATCCCCATGTCTATACCCTAATTATGGCTTTATCCTGTGCAGAAGGTACTTTTCTTAATAATAAAGGGGAAAATTCATCAGAAAGACACAACAATTACATATCTGTATGTGTCTTATAACAGAGTCCAAAAATATATGAAGCAAAGTGATCTTTTTAAGGAATAGAATAAACAATTTCACAATCAGGAGACGATATTTTAACACCCTTCTCTAAGCCATTGTTTAAACAGCCAGATCAAGAACAAAAACAAAACACATCTGGACAATATCATCAATCTCCTTGATCTAAATGATATATGCAGAAGATCACATCCAACAATAAAAAAATGCACATCCTTTTCAATTGCTTATGGTACATTTGCCAAGACAGATCATTTACTAAGCCAGGAAAAACTGCCAATACATTTAAATAGACTGCAATATAGAGAATGTATTATATGACCAGAGTGGAACTAAATTTTACATCATTTGAAAGAAGCTATGTGGGCCGGGCCAACCCCAAATTTTTATATTAAACACATGGTAAATAAGTCATGAATCAAAAACTTAACCAGAGTAATTAGAAATATTTCCAACTGAATAATAACAAAATCACAGCCCCAAAATATCTGTGGGAAGCAGCTCAGCTCAAAGCCTAGTACCTACTCATTTAAATCAAACCCAGACATATATCCAGAGAAAACTATAACTCAAAAAGATGCATGCACCCCAGTGTATATAGCAACATATTTACAATAGCCAAGACATGGAAGCAACCTAAATTTCCATCAACAGATAAATGGATCAATAGTTGCGGTACACATACACAATGGAATACTACTCAGTCATAAAAAGAACAAAATAATGTGATTTGCATCAATGTGGATGGACCTAGAGATTATTACACTAAGTGAAGTGAGTCAGAAAGAGAAAGACAAATACTATATATATGGATTTAAAATATGACACAAATGAACTTATTTACAAAAGATAAAAAGATTCACAGGCATAGAATACAAACCTATGGTTACCAAAAGGGATAAGTGGTAGAGAGATAAGTTAAGAGCTTGGGACTAGCGAATGCAAACTATTATATACAGAATGGATAAGCAAGGTCCTACTGCATAACACAGGGAAATAGCTTCAGTATCTTGTAATAAACCATAATGGAAAAGAATCAGAAAAAGACTGTGCATAGAAATGAATCACTTTGCTGTACACCAGAAACTAACACAACATTAAAAAAAGAAAAAAAAGCCTCAAGCCTAGATGCCAATGAAGTTGCCCAAGTGTGGTTAATCAGATGTGTTTCTCCAGGTACAGGTTCCTCTTGATACCAAAACCTGTAAACTAAGGCAATAGGCCTACACCCTACCCATGCCTTCAGTACAAAGTGGTGACAAAATGATAGCATAACAACAATAGGCACTCCTGTTCAAAAGGGGGGAAATAAAAGAGTCATAGTCTTCACTGGTCTATCGCAAATAGAAATCCAGGTGGACACATGACCTATTACCCAAATATCCATATGTTGGGATCCTAATGCCCCGTACTTAGAATGTAACCTCGTTTGGAAACAGGGTTGTTGTAACTAGTTAAAATGAGATCAAACTCCTAATCCAGTATGACTACTGTCCTAATAAAAAGAGGAAACATGGAGGTCTAGTCATGCACGCGGGGACATCGCTCTGTAAGCATGAAGGAAGAGATCTAAGTGATACAAGCCAAGGACTTCCAGCAAACCACCAGAATCTAGGAGAGAGCCATGAATCAGATTTTCCCGCACACCCCTCAGAAGGAATCAAACTTGCCAACACCTCTATGTTAGGCTACCAACCCCCAGGATTGTAGGGCAGTAAATGTCCATTGTTAAATCTGCCCAGTTTGTGATACTTTGTTATAGCAAGCCTGTTGTTCAGATTCGGCCTCTGTCTGCCAGTACTGAATTGAAACACAGAGACAGAGCTTTGGGTAAAGGGGAAAAAATATTGCTTTGCCAGGCAAAGGAGGGTCACAGCAGGCTAATGCCTTAAAGACTGTGCCCGCCCCCTCCCCATTAGAAAGAATTGTGAGGAGTTTTATAGTAAAAAGGAGAAAAACAGGTTTTCAGATAGGAATCAGGATTGAGACAAACTTCTTTCCTTGGGGGAATCTTAGTAATGAAAGCTGGAGTCAGTATGTTCATGATGGTTGTCTTCTGGGTTAGTGCCTAGAATAACAACACTTGTGAAAAGGGCATATTGATCAGAGATTAGAACAAACTAGGAAAGTTCCTGAAAAACATCATGTACTAATAATTTTTAACCCACAGGCAATTATACTCAGGTGCCTAATTTTAGTTTATGGGTGATTGTGTTTAGGGTTCAGTTGAGTCAGGAAGAAGGACAAGAAAGGACTCTAAGCCATTCAGTTTTAAAGTAGTCGTTTCTAAAAGAAGCATAAGGAATATAACTTTTCTCTTAGGTGTATAAGATGCCCATATTATTATGTGTATCCCTCAAGAGGGAACTAGGATCCTGCCCCCAGACTGTGTTATTGTTGCTTGACTGTTCCTCCCTTCCCTGATCAGCAATTGTCTGAACCTGTCCCTAGAAACTCAGGGAAGGTCATGGTGGCAGAAGAAGGCCCATTTCCTAAGAACAAGAAATGGGGATACAGAAGGGCTTTTGCGCCCAGGAGCCACACAGGGCCATGTCTACTTTAAAGCCTAACAAATTCATGGAGCTGGAGTCAAGCTTTAGCAATAACTTCAAGAATACAGGCATTCGAGAGGCTCAGGCGAAAAAGAGAGAGGATCAGACACTTCACTTGGTCCCCCAGGTCCTTCCTTCCCTTGTCAGATACTCTCTGTCCCAGAAAAATAGATGAGATCTCAAGTGAAGTTTTCCAGGTTATTATCTCCCACACCAGGGAGCATTAAAGTTATAGCACATCTCTACTTTACAGTGCAAGTATATAGCTTTTGTGACATTCTTCAAAGAGGTATTCCTCCTTGAGTGTGAGTTTATTGGCTTTAAGTAATCCTTACATTATGACATTGTATATGTAAGGATTCTTTCTCTTAGAAAAGATTATTAGTCAATTTATCTGAAGTATCAGTTGATCAGAGTGTTTGTTAGACTGGACCACTTGCCTCCCTTCCCTTAAAGGTGACCCCCCAATAAAATTAAATGCATGCCACGCCCTATGTCCTCCTTCGCTCCTCCCCAGGAAATGGCTCTTGATTGTAGCTAGGTTATTTTCTCATTTTGCTTCCTCACATTAAAATTTGGGGTCCCTGGGGCTTCTTTTCATTTTAGATTGTTCGCCATGCTTCTCATTCCAAGCAGGTGGTGTTTCATCCACAAGTTCTACTAAATTGTTGATTGGTTTCTGTGAATCTTAATGGAACTTGCTTGATTAGACAGACACACATACACAAAGACTTCCAAGACAAACTTCTCTGTACCTTGGGCTGAAATGAATGGTATTTTTGAACAATGAGCTTAAGATACTGAAAAGCAATTTTGTCTAGTTTGAAAGAGTCTACAAATTGTGCCTTTGTTTTTGTGGAATTTTTTTTTTTCGGGCTGCACTCACTACATGTATAAGTTACCAGGCCAGGGATTGAACCAGTGCCACAGCAGTGACCCAAGCCACAGCATTGACAATGTCAGATCCTTAACTGGTTGAGACACAAGGGAACTCCCAAAATATGCCTTTAATATTCTTAGAAGTGAGGAGTTCCCGTCATCACTCAGCGGAAATGAATCTGACTAGCATCCATGATGCTAGTTCAGTAGCATCCATGATGCCTCGATCAGTAGGTTAAGGATCCTGCATTGCCATGAGCTGTGATGTAGATGCGGCTCGGATCCCCTCTTGCTGTGGTTCTGGCATAGGCCAGCAGCTACAGCTCTGATTAGACCCCTAGCCTGGGAACCTCCATATGCCGCTGTTGCGGCCCTAAAAAGACAAAAGACAAAAAAAAAAAAAAACTTAGAAGTCTTACTCGTTAAGAGAGAAGTTTTAAGAGATGCTCTTAAACATCTTCGAAGCCCTACCAGGTGTTTAGTCCCAACAGAATGTGTTAGAGAATCACCTTGAGATCGTGTTTCCTGGCAACATCCTATTTTTAATAATTGTTCTCATTGCTCACCTTGAAAGGTTTTTTTTTTTTTTTAGGAGATAAAGGGGATGAAGACTGATGTTATTTTTGAAACGCTCTAGTCCTGACTCCTTTGTATTTTATACAAATTATCACTTTCAAATGAACAGCTTTAGTTCACTTCTTTACTTCACTTCTCTATTCCTTGCACAGGAGAATAGAAATTACCAGTTGGACCTTTCAGCATTCCACCTGGAAATCTTTTTAGCCAGATTTGCAATACTGTTTGGTAAAATTTTGATTGTGCATATCATTGTAGTTTTCCAAAACATTCTATCAACTTATTACCCGTGTCACCTTTTTCTAGCTTTCAATAACAATTTCCTCTGTGTCTTCTACTTTTAAGTAACAGTCACTTTGAGTCCTTTCTAATTTTCACTGAGTCTCCTCAAGATCTTTTGAGATTCTGACTACCTCCCAGTCCCAAAGCCAAACCTCCCAGTCCCAAAGCGGAACCTCTCTTCCAGGAAACATTTTCTAATCCTGGTACTTGTTCCTGCTTAAAAGCCACCCATACATTTAGAGGAAACCAGTAACTACTCTTTAAGCTCACAATTTTCAGGAGCGTTCAAGAAGGGCTTGGTGGTGACTTCTTATTTCTCTTCCATATTTTCTAGAGCTTCAGCTGAGGTGACTCTTAAGGCAGAATAGCAATACATCTATGCTTTATGAAAATAAATGCATGTCTTTCAACCTAATAATTCCAGGAATTTACCTTTTCTGGGGTACCTGTTTACTAAAAAATTCAGTATTAAAGCTGATTGAATACATGATCTTAATTCCATGCCATAGACCACTACGTAGCTATTAAGTACCATAGAGTAGAACTGTGCCAGTTGTCTTGGAGAGATTTTCATGAGATAATACTAACAGAGGAAAATAATTTTCAGAGAACTAGACTGAATGCCATTTAATTTTCCCTAGCATACTATAAAGAAATGTTATATCTATGCAAATTTATATATGCAAATTTATATTTTTATATAAATATGTAACAGAAGATAGATGCCAGATTGTTTACATGGGTAAGAAGTGAGTTTAGTTCGTGACTGGTGGGAAAGACTAGGGCTGGTAAAACAAGCAAAAAGTGATAAAAGAAAAAAAATAAATGCCCTGAACATCTTAACCATAAAAAAAAGTGTAGATATTATATAATCACATATAGAATTGCATGAATTTAAACAAAATTAAATTAGAAAATATATTTACATACTTGTAGTCAGTACTTACTCTTAGACAAAATATCTATTATCTTATTCAGTGTAATTTATTTCTAAGAAAATTCCCTATGCACACAAATCTACTAGGACTAGAAATACCTATATGATTTGAAACATTAATTCTATCACTTCACCTGCTGCTCTCACGTGGTCATTAATTGAAATCACATGGACGTCTTTGATGCCTTAGGCTATCCCAAGTCAGCTCCTACCTAGAGCTTTTGCACTGGCTTTTTTCCTGTCTAGAACACTTCTACAAAGATAGTTGTAAGGGTTGTTTTCTCAACTGCTTCGGGTCTTAAATATCCTATTAAGTGTCCGAAGTTCACATGTGATTTCCTAGCAATCCTATCTAAAATGAAAACTTCCCCCTACTCTGGTTCTATGCTCAGCTTTCTTCAAAGAAAATCTCACTATATCATATTATATATTAAACTGTGCACTTTATGAAATTCATCTCTTTGTCTCCACTGGAAATATACTTTGGATGTTTTATTCACATTTGTATCTGTAACACATTGAAAAATAGGCATTGATATTTAGTAAATATACAACTTAATTCAATAATAATCTCTTTGCTCTTACTCTATTACTCAGGGACCATAATTCTTAACTGTGTTAAAATTTTATTGTGCACGATTTTTCAGTGCACATCCTATTTAACTGAATTTTCTGGTTTTGGAGTATACTGTGCAATGTGGTACCTGACGATATGTAGCCATTTAAATTTGAATGAACTAAAAAAAATCTTTTTTTTTAATCTTTTTTATTTTGTTTTTAACATATTTATCTTTTATTGTAGGTGATTTACAATGGTCTGTCAATTTCTGCTGTATAGCAAAGTGACCCGGTCATACACACAAACACACACACATAAATATACATATGTATTTTTTTCCTCACATTATTCTCCATCATGTTCTATGACAAGTTACTAGATATAGTTCTCTGTGCTATACAGCAGGATCTCATTGCTTACCCATTCCAAAGGCAATAGTTTTCATCAATTAACCCCAGATTCCCCAGTATGTCCCACTCTCTCCTCCCCCTTGGCAACCATAAAGCTTATCCAAGTCCTTGAGTTTATTTTCTGTGGAAAGGTTTACCTGTGCCATATGTTAGACTGCAGATATGTTATATTAGATGATATTTGTCTTTACCTTTCTGACTTACTTCACTTAGTATGAGAGTCTCTAGTTCCATCCATGTTGCTGCAAATGACATTATTTTATTCTTTTTTATGGTTGAGTAGTATTCCATCGTGTATATATACCACATCTTCTTAATCCATTCATCTGTCAATGGACATTTAAGTTTTTTCTATGTCTTGGCTACTATGAGTAGTGCTGCAGTGAACATAGGGGTGTATATCTTTTTCAATGAAAGTTTTGTCCAGCTATGTGCACAAGAGTGGGATTGCTGGGTCCTATGGAAGTTCTATATTTAATTTTTTGAGGTACTTCCATATTGTAAAGAAAAATTTTAAATGCAGTTCTCCATTTGCCCTAGCCACAAGTGCTCAATAACCACACGTGACTAGTGGCTCCCATGTTATAAAACACAAATGCAGGGTATTTCCAGAATTACAGAAAGTTCTGTTGGACAGTGAGGTTCTAGAGAGTGTATCTTCCATTAGAGCTAATGTAAGATTTACATTTAACTAGAATATATTCATTGTCAACTCTGTGCAAAGTTCTACAAATTTAAACCTCATCTCCTAAGTGCGATCAATTTCAAGGCTTCACTTTATTGCATTATATATCCTTAGAGGTAAAGCAACATAAAAAATATTCAGAAAGATAAAGACAAATACCATATGATATCAATTATTCGTGGAATCTAAAATATGGCACAAATGAACCTGTCTACCAAATAGAAGCAGATTACAGCCAAGTAGAGCTGACTTGTGGTTACCAGGGGGAGGGGGAGGGGGAGGGAGGGGGATGGACAGGGAGTTTGGGGTTAGTAGATGCAACTGGATACATTTGCAATGGATGGACAGTGTGTCCTTCTGTGTAGCACAGGGAACTCTGTATGACTGGGTCACTTTGCTATGCAACAGAAATTGAAGAAACATTGTAAATCAGCTATGCTTTAATAATTTAAAAAAATAACAAAGCATTCTGAAATTGTTACTTCAGAATATCCTTCCTTAATCATTGGTATTTTTAACCTTGAACATAAATCGATAAATAAATAAAGAGGATGCACACAGTGCATGTTAACACTCCGTTTTTCATTTCCTTTCTATACTGGCTATTTTTAAGGCACAGAAATGTGATGTTGTTCCCGCCTCTAGCTAATCTCTAATTCACATTGGCTTTTTGCATTGATACATATATATGCCTTTATTTTTTTTTTAGACATTCAAATCTCTTTATTTATTTTATTAACAATGAATTTTATTTCAGTTATAGATGTACAAAGATCATAAGTCAATTCGATAGATTTTGTGTCCCAAACCCACAGTGCATCCCCCCACCCCCCAGATTGTCTTATTTGAAAAACCAAGGTTTTCCAAAATCTGTGAGTCATTGTCTGTTCTTCAAAGAAGTTCATTGTGTCTCTTTAGTTTCCACATGTAAGCGGTAGCATTGGGTGTTGCTGTCTAATTGTCTGACTGGTTTCACTT
>PVHT021183518.1:2015159-2042152 GCA_004024745.2 Catagonus wagneri
TGAATGTGAGCCTTGCAGGGTAAAGCAATCTTGGTTGGAAGTTTTTCCCTTTCATCACATTACGTATATCATGCCACTCCCTTCTGGCCTGCAGAGTTTCAGATGAAAAATCAGCTGATAACCTTATTGGGGTTCCCTTGTATGTCATTTGTTTCTATTCCCTAGCTGCTTTCAATATTTTCTGTCTTTAATTTTGGTCATTTTGATTAATATATGTCTCGGGGTGTTCCTCCTTGGGTTTATTTTATATGGTACTCGTTGCGCTTCCTGGATTTCAGTGAGTGGTTCCTTTCCCATATTAGGGAAGTTTTCAGCTATTATCTCCTCGAATATTTTTTCTGTCCCCTTCTCTCTCTCTTCTCCCTCTGGCACCCCTATAATACGAATATTGGTGCGTTTAACATTATCCCAGAGTTCTCTGAGTCTCAGCTCATTTCCTTTCAATCTTTTATCTCTTTTCTCTTCTGCATTAGTGATTTCCTCTAATCTGTCCTCCACCTCACTGATTCGTTCTTCTGCCTCCTGTATTCCATTGTTGGCTCCTTCTAATGAATTTTTTATTTCAGTTACTGTATTTTGCATCTCTTCTTGTTTAATTTTTACAGCTTGTATTTATTTCTCTGCTCAGTGTTTCCTGTAAATGATCAGTCTTTGCCTCCAGTTTATTTCCAATGCCTTGCATCATCCTCAGCATCAACAGTCTAAAGTCTCTTTCTGAGAGGCTGATAATCTCCTCATCCCTGAGCTGTTTTTCTGGGCTTTTCTCTTTCTCCCTTATCTGGGTTAGAGTTTTCTGTCTTTTCATTTTTATAGGTTTTTGGTGTGGTGACCTTTTTGCCAACAATAGAATAGTAGCCTCTCTTAGTTCTGGTGTTTGCCTCCCCAGTGACTAAAGTTGGTATGGGCGGGGTTTGCTGTAGGCTTCCCAGTGGGAGGGACTGAGGCCTGCCCACTGGTAGGTGGGTTGATTTCTAGCCCTCTGATGGGTGGGGCTTTGTCTCTGGAAGAGATTAGAGGCTGGCTGTGTGCCTGAGGGGTCTTTAGGCAGCCTGCTTACTGATGGGTGGGGCTGTGATCCCACCTGGATTATTGTTTGGCCTGGGGCTTCTCAGTGCTGATGGGAGGGACCAGATTTTCCCAGAAATGGCCACCTCCAGAGAAATGCGGGCTGATGAATGTCCCGAGAGCTTCACCTCCAATGCCCTTCCCCCACAACAAGCCACAGTCACCCCTGTTTTCCCAGGAGATCCTCCAAGAATTGCAGTCAGGTTCCACCCGGATTCCTATGGAGACTGCTTTGCCCTGGGACCCAGTGCACGTGAAAGTCTGTGTGTGCCTTTCAAGGATGGGGTCTCTGTTTCCCCAAGTCCTGTGGATCTCCTGCACACAAACCCTGCTGGCCTTCAATGCCAGATGCTCCGGGGGCTCTTTCTCCCTGTGCCCGATCCCCAGGTGTGGGGTTTTGACGTGAGGCTCAGAACTCTCAGTCCTGTAGCTGAGTCTCTGTGCTGTAGTTACTTTTCAATCTGTGGGGCTTCCCACCCAGGAGCTATGGGGTTGCTTCTATCACGTAATTGCCCCTCCTACCTCTTGATGTGGTCTCCTCTTTGTCTTCTGGAGTAGAATATCTTTTTTGGAAGTTTACAGTCCATTTGGTTGAAGGCTGCTCGGCATTTGGTTGTAGTTTTGCTGTTTTTCAGGAGGGAAGTTGAACTCCAGTCCTTCTATTCCGCCATCTTAATCCAATCCATATATATGCCTTTAAATAAGTTATTATTTCTATATTACATCAGTAAGATTAAGCATTGATTTAAATATTAAATCATCTCATCCATATTAGAACACAAAGTGTCTACAGTAGGTTTATAACAATAGTAAAACGTAGACACTGCACAATGGTCCTTGTCTGTGGTTGGGAAATCACTCTTGCTCCAAAGCATAAATTAAAAAAACTACTGTTAGTTTGTGTTGTATTTTGTGCATGCCTCAAAATCTTTTATTGAGAGTTTCCTCTGTTTATGTCCATAGTCTTAAGTCATTAGATTGTTTAAGAATATGGCACCAAATTGAATGGAGTCAAATCACAGCCTTGCCACTTACTAGCCTAAGGAATATGAGCATGATACTTAACCTCTCTTCAACATAAGGATAAACATTTTGTATCATAGATAGTTACAATAAATACATGTATTAACACAGGAAGAGAAATAAGAAGGATGCATAAGGCTTAGGAAACATTTAAATGTTAGTCAATAATTTCATTACTAATATCATTGTCATTTTACCTATAAATTTATCTGTTAAGTTGTATCCATTTATTTGGGTCCAATTTTTTTTTTCCTCATAAAACATTTCTAAATCTTCCCAGTCCCAAATAAGTGCCTCCTGATCTATGCTCCATTTGGACTCATACGTCCTATGTGTATCACTTCTCATGGTAATATGTTTCTCCTCTTCTAAATAACACCTCTTAAGTTGTCCTGTACCATTTGCACTGGTTTTTATAGGGCAAGCAGATTGTTTCCAGTTTATATAATGTTGTATGACGTTTTAGGATATGAGGAAGGAATGAAGCTAACCTAGAGACTGTGGACTTTGAGATGGATGTAATAATTGTATGTTCTATATATGAGAAGAAAGATGTGCAGGGATATTTATATTGTCAGAAGGTGGAAAACATGGCAAAAACATTGACTAATAAATATCTATTATCCTTTTATTTCTTTATTAACATTTACTCAACTTTTGGAAAGAAAATTGCCTCCTGGAACATAAAAGCTTGTATCTTTCCACCAGGAGCCAGATATGATTGTAATATGACTGACTTCCAACCAGTAAGTTATACGTATAAGCATTTTGTGGATCTTCAAGAGGGCATTTTATAAGAAAAGAATGAGGTTTTGTTTCTGTTTTTGTTTTTGTTTCCCTTTCTGATTCCTGGAGTTTGGATACAAAAGCCGGATATTTTACATCAGTTATAATTCATGAGGTCACCCTGGGGAAAGTAGCAAAGCATTAGTGTGATGAAGCAGGAAGAGAGAAAAATGCTAGTATCGTGCAGACAATAGAGCCACATAATGACCATGGACAGTGTATACCTAGACAGATTTAATGTGAGAGAAAATTAAACATCCGACTTGTTTCATTCACTAAATAAACTAAACCTAATCCCACTGATAGACTTGCCTTTCAGTGCCAAGCTCACGTCCTGACTCTTCCCCGCATGCTTCTGGGAGCACACAGATTAACAGAACTCTTTTCCTTCTAAACTGCAGAAATATTGTTCAGTTTTTTCTTTTGATACCTAAAAAGACTCCCTGTGTACCATTAAGTGCACCTTATATATGATTTTTGCCTTCGTTACACACTAATGTCCAAATTTCTAAGTCTGTCTTGTTTATGGCAGTTACTGGTTTTTAAAATAAGGTTTTAAAATAACTTATGCTTCCTATAAATTGAAAAAAATCAAAAAAAGGAAAAGCAAATAAAGTATATCCCACCATATGAATGAATATATTCATTCTGGCATACGTTCAGTTTTATTCTCAGTGTGAATGTGTGTTGTCTCGTTGCATATGTATACATTTCTACATGTATAATACAGAAATATATAAGGACTTTTATATTCTTTTAGCATTTAGTGTTATATTGCATACTAGTGTTTCCCACTTTTTTTTCATTAGTGGTTCTTTAAAAAGCATTTTGAAAAAAACTTTTTTCTGATGATGACCTAGTGGAATTTTAATATTGTAGATGAGTCATTTATCTTCCTATATACATATACTTATAGATATGCCTATATATGTTCATATATATATATATATAAATATGCCTACATCCATATATTCATAGATATATATTTATGCCTATATTCACATATATATATATACACATATATATATGTTTTTTGAAAAAAACAAGTTAACTTCAAAATCCTCCAGTGGCTCATATTGCATCTATTGGAATGCATGTTGCAAACATACTGCTGTTGCCAGAATTCGGCCTCTGTCTGCAGGTGCCAAATTGAAACACAGAGACAGAGTTTTAGGTAAAGGAGAAAAAAATAGCTTTATTGCTTTGCCAGGCAAAGGAGAGCCACAGCAGGATAATGCTTAAAGACAGTGCCTCCCCACCCCAGAAAAAATTCCAAGGAGTTTTATAGCAAAAAGGAGAAAAACAGGTTTTCATATAGAAATCAGGATTGGGACAAACATGCATTCTTCTTTCTTTGGAGGAATCTTAGTCATCAAAGCTGGAATCAGGAGATCTCAGCCTGATCATGATGGTGTGCTGCTGGGCTATTGCCTAGAATATCAGTACTTGCAAAAAGGGCATACTGAACAGAGATTAGAACAACCTAGGAAAGTTCCTGAAAAACGTCGTGTGCTAATAACCTTTAACCCACCGGCAATTATGCTCGGGGTGCCTATCTTTAGTTTATGGGTGATTGTGTTTAGGGTGTAACTAAGTCAGGGAGAAGGACAAGGAAGAACTGTAGGCTGTTCAGTTTTAAAGTATTCATTTCAAAAAGAAGCACAAGGAATATAACTTTTCTCTCAGGAGTAGGAGGCGCCTGCATCACTGCTATATCCATTAAGTATTCTAAATATTTTAATGTTAATCTATATACAGCATATTTAAAATCTGAAACACATTTGTTTAACTCGAATATAACATAATTTATTAAGTATTTCTCAACTGCTGAGCATGTGCTACACAGCTTGTTACATGCACCACAGGTAAACTTTCCTCTAGGTAAAGTTTACATGAAAGCTAAAGTCCTATAACATTTCATGTAAAATATATGTAAAACATGATAAAACAGAGAAGAAAAATATTAAGTTAAAATATTTTTAAATATGTGAATAGAAAAAATGCCCTTCTCTATATCCAAGTACATAAACTTTGATATAGTCAGTTCCTTGTACAGCTTATGGTTTGAAATTATTAATTCAATGGTAAAACAAAACAAAATACCGAATAACATTGATACATTGATATATTTTTCCAAAATACAATTTTAAAATAAAATTAATTTCCATCAGCCAAAATCATACATTTACCAACATCTGTTAGCATTAAAAAGAGAAAAAATGAACTAAAATTGATTAATTTATGATGCATGGGGGCAAGGTGATATCTAATTTTTTTAATGTGCAGTTTGTGAAACTGAAATTTTTCATGGATTTGTACCTGGTATGAATTGTTGGTATTGATCTTTACAAATTAGACAAAAGCAATGAGATAAAATACAAGTGAAGAAATCCTTTAATAGTCTGACTAGTAAAAGGAAGAAGGAAATTATATGAAAATCAAAAAATTAAATGAACTGTTTATAGAATTGCGGCTTATTTAAGCTTAGTTTTATTAATGCTCAGTTCTCCTTAAAGTGACTTTATAGCAATTTTCACATTTTAGTCTAACTTACCATTTTAAAATGAAAAAAATAACAAAAATTCCTAACTGAATTAATTGTCAGCCAGTAAGGCTATGAGAATTTTAAAGATGGAATGCAGATAGAAACAATAATAATTAATTTTAATTGCTATCCGATTTGCTATATTAGGTGCAAAAACAGAATTACATAATGTATATACCTGCTTTTTATATTTATGGTAAACTTTTCACATTTTCCAGAGAAGGCAGCTATGATTCCCAAAAGCTCATACAGTAGTTGACAAAAGTCACAGACATAAGAACAGTAGAGCTATGACCTGAAACCTCATACCTGTGGCCAAAGTCCCATGTGTAATTTTCACTACTGTCTGGAGTCTGTGATCATCTCAGTAGCCATGTGATAGACATAGAAATGGGAGCATATGTGCACATGTGTGCATACATGTTAAGAATGTGATGAATAAACATGTTCTTCCAAAAAGGCAGGGCCATCATGCATACTGTATTACAGATAAAATCATAAAACTCTGGAACCAAAATTGACTCAAGCCTAAATCTTCATTTTATAGAGGAGACTAAAATTGCAGTGGAAGTATCTGGCAAAGTTTATACAAACAGTGAATAACAAAGTCCAGATTAAAATTCAATTCTCAAGATAAATATTTTATTTCATTTAATGTCTCCTATCTAATACTAAACTGAGTTGCAAAGATTCCTTTGGAGACTCCAAAAAACTTAGAGCTGATTGTTCCTTCGTGAAATGTCCTCTGCCTGCTGTGATTATATAGATGATAGAGAGATACTTTTTCTCACAGAGGTTTTGCTACTTCTCTTAATATTAGGGTAGCAGAAATCACTTCTGCTTTACATACAATCAATCTGATGAGCCATATCCAAATCTTTAAGATATATTCTATTGTAAATTAAAACCAGATTACAGCTGCTTAAAATTCTCTGCAAATTAAGAGTAAATGGGCACTTCTTGAAAGCCCAAGGACTTCAGCATGAGCCAAATGCACTAAATTATGACTCCTGCCTTCCTCTCACAGACATTATTCTCAAACCTCCTAGCTCAATACCGTGCAGGGCAGTAGAGGGATACTTGGAATGAGCAATGTTTTGCTCTGAAGATAGGTTGACATTTTTTAAAAGTTCAGGCATGGATAATGTTTAGATATGATTTAGTTGTGAAGAAAATTGTTGTCAGTTCTTTGGCCTTAGATGCAAATTTTGGCCAGAACTTTAAAACTGAATTTGGTATATGATTCCACAACTTTTAGACTAATCATTTCCCTCCAATATATTAAATTTGGAAATAAAAATGTTAGAATGAGTTTTAAGAGAGTGAAAATTTTTTTTCTTCGTAACCAAAACCATATTTATAAAATTCATAAACCGGCTCATTTTCAACATGTCCATACAAATGGTTATACAACTTGATGAATATTCATCATCCAGCCCATCAGTTGTTAAACATTTATTGAATAACTAGATATGCCTGGCACCATGCTAGATTCAAAATATATAAATATTAGTGAGACATAATGCTTGTCTTTGTGTAATATATCTTTTTATGCTCAAAACAACCTTATAAGGTAGAAAGTATTTATTTTAGTTAACCTAATACAGTGAGGCAACTCTGTCTAGACACATTAGTAATCTAAATGCCTGAAGTCTCACATCTCACCTCATAAGTTGCAGAACTTGATATGAATCCTATTATTCTGACTCTCCAGTAGTACTATAATAACAGAAGTTGACTTTCTTCAATATACCTTGAGCTGTAATTCTCAGACTGGGTTTCCGTATTTCGGAAGGTACTTGGAAGAATTCTCAGGCAATGACAACAAAAACACTGGTCTATTTTCTGGTACAGGGATAAATGGTAGATCTCTCTGTGATGATAGAAATGTTCTATACTCACTCTGTCCAACACAGTATCCACTAGCTACATATGAACAGTGGACACTGGAAATATAGCTCATCCATCTGAGGAAATAAGATATTAATTTATTTAATTTTAATTATTTTATGGAATTTTCTATTGCCATTTGCGTCTAGGATATTCCCTAAAAGGCAGTACACTCAGAATACCATTTTACTTTAAGAATCAAAGCAGAGGGGAGAAAGCACATAATTTTATAGAAAACAACTGGGTAAATCATGGCATCAGCTAAAGACATCAAATTAATGTTTAACTTTAAAACCAGAACTTCCAAGCAAGTTCTCTTTTGCTGCTGCATGAAATAGTCCCAAGATCCCTGAAGACTTGCCTTTGATTTTTAGGTACTTGGATTGAAATGTTGGAGAAAATTTGAATAAAGTGAGAATTAGAATTCTTATTCACGAATTTTGATCTCTGATACCCTACAATAAATAAATAAGTAAATAAATAAAAAAGTACAATCATAAATCATAGAAATAAAGTCTAATTGGGTCAAATAAGTAGGGCCAGAGAAAACTTACCTGTTTTCTGGTTCAGTGACCTTATATTTTGGAAGTAGAATGTCAAGCTCAGAGGAGTTATTGACTCCTCCTGTCTAAATAGCTAGTAAGTTGCCAAGTTGAGAGGTCAGATCTCCAAGCCCTCAACACAGAATGTTTTAGATGATCGTCAGCATTTTACTGGCATTCAGCTTTGTCACACCCAGTTAAGTTCCTTGTCAGGATTTCTTTCCAAAAACGAAAATGCATTTTCTTCAGTCATCTTTCCCTTATACATTATGGCAGGTAAGTACAGCAGTGGGGGATATTCAAATGTGGAACAACAGACACATTCAGTAAAGTTGTAGAATACAACATCAGCCTACAGAAAAAGAGTTGCATGTCTATACACTAACAACAAACTCTCCTAAAAGAAAATTAAGAAAACAAACCCATTTACAGTAGCCCTCCCAAAAATGAAACACTTAGGAGTAAACTTAATTCAGGAGCTTATGGATCTCTACACTGAGAATTATAAATGCTGTTGAAATTGAAGAAAACACAAATAAATAGAAAGATATCTGTGTTCATGACTGAAAGACTTAATATTGTTCAAATGTCCATACTACCCAAATTTATCTATAGATTAAATGCAAACCCATTAAAAATTCCAGTAGTATTTTCATTGAAATATTAAAAAAATAAAATTCATATGGAACCACAAAAGGCCTTAAATAGTTAAGTCAAACTTAATGAAGAACAATGCTAATGGTATCACACTCTCTGACTTCAAAATATATTACAAAGCTACAGTAAATAAAACCATATAGTGCTGGCCTAGACAGACATATAGACCAATAGAACAGAAAAGAGAACCCAGAAAGAAACCCACACACAGTCAGTCAACTGATCTTCAACAAGGATATCAAGAATGCACACTGGGAAAGGATAATCTCTTCAATAAAGTGTTTAAAAAAAATGGATATCTGCATACCAAAGAATTAATTTGATATTCATCTCACATTGTATACAAAAAAAACAAATCAAAATAGATTCAAGATTTAAATGTAAGACCTAAAATCTTAAAACTTACATGAAAATATAGTGAAAAGTTTCTTGACATTGATGTTGGCAGTGATTTCTTAGGGCACCGAAAGCACAAGAAACAAAAGTGAAAATAAACAAGCAAGACTAAGGTAAATTAAAATGCTTCTGCATAACAAAGGAAACAATCAACAAAGTAAAAAGGCAATCTACAGAATGGGAAAAGGTATTTGCAAGCCATTTATATAATAAGAGGCTATATCCAAAATACACAGGGAATTCCTACAACTCCATGGTAAAAAATGGGCAAAGGGAACTCTTCACATTTTAACAACAAAAACAGCTAAAGAGTTTGATTCCAAAATGTGCAAAGGACTTGAATAGATATTTCTCTAAAGAATACATACAAATGGTCAGTAAGCACATGAAAATATGCTTAACATCACTAAACATTAGGGAACTGCAAATCAAAACTATGTGACTTATCACCTCACACTCACTAGGATGGATGCTATTAAAAGGGGAAAAATAATAAAAATTGTTGGCACAAGAATGTGGAGGCATTGAAAGGCTTGTGGACTCTTGGTGGCAATGTAAAATGGTAAGCTGTTGTGGAAAACAATATGGCAATTATTCAAAAATTTAAAAAGAGAATTGCTATATGATCTAACAATTCCACTTCTTTTTTGTTGTTGTTGCTTTTTAGGGCTGCACCTGCAGCATATGGAGGTTCCCAGGCTAGGGGTCAAATCACAGCTACAGCTGCCAGTCTACACCCCAGGCACAGCAACTTGGGGATCCCAGCCACTTCTGGGACCTACACCACAGCTCACCACAATACTGGATCCTTAATCCACTGAGCAAGGCCAGGGATCGAACCCGTATCCTCATGGATCCTAGTCAGGTTCGTTAACCAGTGAGCCACAATGGGAACTCCAACAATTCCACTTCTGATATCTACTCAAAAGAATTGAAAGCAGGTCTTGAAGAGTTATATGCATACTCATGTTGATCTCAGTATTATTCACGTCAGCTGAAATGTGCAAGCAACCCCAGTTTCCACTGATGGACGAATGGACAAGCAAAATACGGTTTTTACATATAATGGTATATCTTAAATCTTAAAAAGAAGAAAATTCTAACATACGCTATAATATAAGTGAACTTTGAAGTTATCAAACTAAGTGCAATAAGCCAGTCACGTATACACATGGGAAAAAAAAAAATCTGTGCGATTCTACTTATATGAGGTATTTAAATAGTCAAAGTCAAAAAACATAGGCAAAGTCATAGAGACAGCACAGTAAGGTGATTGTCAAGGTCTGGCGGGAGAGGGGAATAGGGAATTATTGTTTAATGGGTATGGAGTTTTAGTTATGGAAGTTATAGAGTTACGAAGATGAATAGTGATGGTTGCAAAATATTTGAAGGTATTTAATATTGATGAATTGCACACTTAAAATGGTTAAGATGATACATTTTATTTTATGTGTATTTTACCATTTAAAATGGAAAAAAGGAAACAATTTGGAACAGTTTGCCTTAAGAACTGTAAAATGTCATATCCTTTGACCCAGTTATTCTACATCTAGGCACTTATAGAAAAGAAGTTACTAAAGATTTGCACAAAAAGAGGTGACTATATAGTGTAAGGGTTAAGCCCATAGGCTTAGCATTCTTGTCCACTTGGATTTCAATCAGGTTCTACCATTTTACTCACTAACTATGTGACCTTAGTCAAGTCACTTACTTTCTCTGTGATTAATTTCCCAATTTGTGAAAGGAGGACAATAATCATCCCACATTCATAAAATTTTAATAGGGATTATATTTAACATCCCTAAAGTGCTTAGAATAGCATAATGGCAAACACTATATAAATACTTGCAAAACATGGAAACAATCTAAATATCAAATACTGGGAGTATACTTACGGGACATTCATGTGGTGGAAAATCAAACAACTATTGAAAATCTAAAAATGTTCTAGAAAAATTTCAAGGACATAGGAGAGGTATTCAAATTTTGTTAAATGAAAAGAAAAATAAAGTCGGTTATGAAACAAACCAAAAAAGGGGTAAAAGATTTGAATAGACATTTCTCAAAAGAAGATATCCAAATGACCAACAGGTATATTTCAAAAAGACAGTCAACATTATTAATTATGAGGGAAATGCAAATCAAAATGACAAATGAACTATCACCTCACATCTGTGAAATGTCTATTATAAAAAAAATTTGTTAGCAAGGATGTGGAAAAATTGGAATCCTTATACACTGTAGGTGGAATGCAAAATGAGGCAGCAACTATGGCAAATAGAATGGAGGTCCCTCAAAAATTCCAAAAGAGAATTACCATATGATACAGCAATCCTACTTCTGGGTATACATACAGAAGAATTGAAATCAGATTCTCAAAGAGATATCCGCACTTCCATGTTCACTGCAGCATTATTCATAGTAGCCAATCTGTGAAAATCAGTAAAATATCTGTCAACAGATGATTGATTAAAGAAAATGTGGTAAATAAATACAGTGGAATATTACTCAGCCTTACTAAGGAAGGATATCCTGCCATTTTGACAACATGGATAAACCTAAAGGATATTATGCCAAGTGAAACAAGCTGTCACGGAAGGACCAACGATTCCACTTTTGTGAGGTATTTAAATAGTGAAACTTATAGAAACAGAATAGAACGGGGCTGGGAGAGGGGGAGATGGGGAGTTGATGATAGATGAGCAAAGTTTCAGTTTCAGTTAAGCAAGATGAAGAAGCTCCGATAAACCTTGCAATGGAGATCAAGTTTGCAATGTGGGTAATGGAGTTGGGAGGGAAAAAAAGAAAAAAAAGCAACAACAGCATAGGTCATACTGAGTTTGAGTTCCCTCGTGAAAATTCATAAAGTAACAGCCAGGTAATAAACACAGGCTATAAATATATGACATAAGTAATAGAAGATCATCAGTTTTCAAAACCTGGCTTTATAAGATGCCACCAGAAAACAGAGAGTTAAATTCTGCATAAGTGAGTCAGGAATGGCTAATTGAATTTTCCATGGGTGCAGGAGTTTGCGTCCCAGTTCTCCAGGAGCTGCCACACTAGCTACTCTTTGTCTAGCAGAAGAATTGTCTTCAGTGACAGAAAAATAGGCTAATACAGTCAATTTCCCTTGGCTTGTTTTAACCTTATTTGCTAACATATCAGCATTTTCTTTTTATAGAAATGCTAGAACACAGTTACTTGAAAGAGAAAAAAGTCAAAGAAAGGCATTTCTGAGAAAAAGAAAAAATACCAGCCATGTAATCACAGAGTAAGAGGTAAAAGAACCAAGGTGTCAGAATAAGAGAAAAAATAATGGTTATTACAATAGATTGGGAGACCTTCATGTCTCATGTTATAAAACATTTAATGCTGTATGAACAATTCTATGTTCTAAGCTCTTTACCTAGGTTAAATCGTTTACTCTTTCAACAGCTACATGGGACAGTTACTGTTTGTCCCCATTTCATAGATGAGAATGATAGGGCGCAGAAAATTTAAATCTACCAAGTTTATCCAACCACTAATTGGTAGGGCTGGATGCTTTATCATGACATTTAACTGACTCCTGAAGAATCAGCAGGATTTCTGGACTAGTCTTATATTATTTCTCGATTAGCATTGGAGATTGTGAAATGGAAAAAAAAAAATGTGAGGGAAGAAGATATCACTTGAGTCCCAACTGGGTTATGTTCTCACTGTGTGACCAGATTAATTATCCCATGGAGTCTCAAAATTCCCATTTCTAAAATATATTGGAGCTTCTATGATAGGCTACATATAACATGGCATATGATAGTAATATAGTGCTACATATACATTCATCCCTTTCCTGGCTCCTTAAAAAAGGGACTCTCTGATCTAAGATCCCTGGATATATTTTGTGTATGCTATGAAACTGTATGTAAAAAAATGCATTTTTGCATGTATTTTCACTCATCTAATTAGAAGGACCATTCCTGATGAAAGGATATTTTTATTGATAAAACTACATAGAACAAACGGAAACACTACAACTTAGCATTATATTAAAATTAAGGCATGCAACACAGTATTCTGAAAATGTTTTAAAGTGCCAGAAAAACTGTTGAAATATTTCAATTTACACTCATGGGCAATAATTTTAAATTTAAAATCCAGGTTACGTAGATTGTGACATAATGGATACTAAGCTGTGTTTATTAATTTAGTAAAAATTTTTGTAAGTTGCTGTGTATATGTGTCTGTGAGAAAAAAAGAGAAAGGAAGAAAGCAGGAGCACCTCAGGAGTATTTTTCCAGCTCTTAAACTTAAGAAATATTATTCAATTTTAGACCTAATTGGTAGGGTCCTGTGTTGCTCAAGGAGTTTTATGCTCAACGTTTGATTCTGTACACGCACGAAGAAATATATGCAATTGTCATTTCTATTTTAAATCAAAAGTAATAAAAAGGGTCCTGTTTTATGGGAAATGAGTGCAGTGTGTGCTGTTTCTTTTATGGCCTTTATATTTCTAGCTGGCCAAAAATACTCCTTATTTCAGGCTATACAGCTGTCAGCCTAGGAAGAGCTAAGAAGAAGACTGACAGAATAAATGTGCATTGCATCTGGCATTTGTGTCCTTTTGCTAGAAAAGGTGAAGCTAGGTTAAGATCTCTTCTTTGTTTGTGATGAAGAGCTCAGAATGAGGTCTTTTTACAGCAACAATACCCCAGACGTCCTCCTCAAGAGAAGAGCCATTTCATCCTGGGAGGCTGTACCCTTGAGAGGATGCAAAAAAACATCTGAAGAACTAGCTGTTGAAAATAAGTCTGGCCAAAAAAAAAAAAAAAAAAAAAAGAATGGAAATGAAGTAGGTAAAACTTGGACCAAATCGAGAGTATAAAGAGGCAAGGCTGAAAGCTCTTGTGCCCATCCACCTGTGTTATGAGTCAGAGCATACTGAATACTCAGTCTAACGGTTCAAAGAGTCAGGAGTTCATATAGTTCAGAACTTTACAAACTTAAGCTGTAAACACTGTTTTGCAAAATGTTTTTCAAGAGTGTATTTCTTTTTCTTCCCCTGTGGAGCTTTATATTATTACCCAATATGAAAAACGGATAGGAATTACCATTTTTTGAGTGATTGAAAAAAGAAGATAGCATTCCAACAGGTCATCCTTTGTGTTTGCCTTCCTGTCTAAGCCTCTTAGCCTACAGTAGAAACTTTCTGGTTTCGATGAACATAGTTTTAAAATCACCCATTTAGTCTAAAGTTTCTCAAATTTTTTTGAAAACCAATATGCTGATCGACAGAAGTCTCAATTTCAGCAATCCCTTGTATAAAATTCTGGATAAAAGACTCGTCAGCTTCTTGTTATTATAAAATCATTATATTTGAATACCTGACATATCTTATACTGATACTAAAAATACAATATTCAATATATCTTTATTACTATGAATTTTTAATCATTAGAGCATTCTGACATTCAATTTAAATCATTATCCAAGTCACCAACCATAAATTCTGTCCACAGGGGAAAAAAACTAGATTTTTTTTCAAAAATTTGAAAACTTTCCAGTTCCAGAATTCTTCTATACATGGTTCCTAGAACTATTTCTATTTTGGCCACACTCGACTAAGTTTATTTTATTTGTATTTAAAAAGATGTTGGAGTTCCCGTCATGGCTCAGTGGTTAACGAATCCAACTAAGAACCATGAAGTTGCCGGTTCGATCCCTGGCCTCGCTCAGTGGGTTAAGGATCTGGCGTTGCCGTGAGCTGTGGTGTAGGTTGCAGACGTGGCTTGGATCCCACATTGCTGTGGCTGTAGTGAAGGCCGGCAGCTACAGCTCCTGTTGGACCCCTAGCCTGGGAACCTCCATATGCCGCGGGTGTGGCCCTAGATAAAGGCAAAAAGATAAAATAAAATAAAATAAAAAAGATGTCATCAAGAAATATAGAAATAATGTCCCATCAAAATTGTGTAACTTTTCCCATATAATCTTGGAGTTATATGGGGCCATATCAATACTTAATTAAAGTGTGAATAATTGAAAAAAATCATTATATTTTAATACATAACATTATACCTTATGCTGACATTATTAAGCACTCTCGCACATGTTATTTTTTTTTCATTTACTTCTAATTTAATCCTGTGAGGATAGGTAATATCTACATTTGCTGAGGCTAAAAAAAAAGGAAAAACCTGTTCAAAGGGGGAAAGTCACTAAAGCAGCATCAATTAATTAGTGACGAGTGTAGAGAGCAAATCTGAAATAATGTCCCCCAGGTAAGTGGATATAAAAGAGCTGTTATTTGTTAAATAACTATTACATATGCAACATAACATGAGGTATTAAGTAGGGTGTTATAGGGACACAGGATAAATAATTGTGAAAAACATAACTTGATCATTGGAGAGTTTCACTTTTGACAAGACAGCATGAGGAGTTGTGTGGATCTGTTCCCCAGCAAAATAGGTATTAAAAAATATAATAAAGTCTCCAAAGCATACGTTACCTGAAGAAATATTTATTCAAGGAAATATACATAGTAAGAAGAGAAAGAAGAGTGAGAAACTCCGGCATGTGAGTTATGACCCATTTGCTCCCTCCCCTTCCCAGCTGGGGAGATGTAAATGACACTTTGAATGAGTATTGCCAAATCACATGGCTGCCTCCGGGTCTGATTGGAGGAAGGTTTTCCCGGGTTGGAAAGATAAAACTATTTCTCACTCTGCTGCAGCCTACCTGTTGCTGAGCCTAAGTTCCAGAAAATGTGACTGAAAATCAGAAAAACCCTCCTTTCTCCTACCACCTTCCTATAAGTTAGAGGCTTTACCTTGGCTGTGGGGCTGCTAACAGCACTGAGTCCTCAGTCCTCCATGACCCAGCTTCTGAGGCAAGGGTTTCACACCTAGAGAAGTAAACTGAGGAGGCTTGGGGCTCATGCCCCCTCCCAGGAAGTGTTCAGATTTCAAAGCCAGACTTAGGGGAAGCATGTCCCTGCCCCAGTAACAGAGCCCAGGCTCAGGGCTTTAGCCTTGGGAGAGAAGCTGGCTATAAAAGAGAGAGTTTTAAATCTCTCCCTGTGGCAGTGAGGAGAAGTCCAACCAGGGCTGAGAGCTCTCAGCGGAGGTTACGGTGAAAGGGTAAGAAGACTGATAGACCTACTGGAGATAGAAACTTAACTGAGGCTGGCCAATTTACCAGAGAGAGCAGGGGAAGAAAACACTGAGAACTTTGACTGGTAGTGGTCGGAACAAATCTTAAATAGTGGCCTCCTGCACTGTCTTTTCAAAGGAATCCAAGATGATTGGATTGGTTTGTGAAACAGTTGTATGGCCCAGGAATTGCTTAAAACAATAAAACAATCACACTGCAATTAGAACATTTTAAAATTTCAGTGTTGCCATGGAAAATAACCACTCAGAAGTCCTCTTGATCCATAGGCATTCAGCAACCCCAAACCCTCCATCCATCCCCCTCTCCCCCACCGCACCCCCTCTCACCCACAAGTCTGCTCTCCATGTCTGTGATCTGGTTCTGTTTTTGTGGACAGGATCGTCTGTGCCATATTTTAGATTCCGCATATAAGTGATATAATTTGGTACTTAGTCTTTCTCTGACTTAGTTCACTTAGTATGAGAATCTCTAGTTGCATATATGTTGCCTAGTTTACAGCATGGGGAACTGTAGCCGATTGTGTCACTTTGCTATACAACAGAAATTGAAAAAACATTGTAAATCAACTAAAATTTAAAAAAAGTATTCTTGAAGTGCTCCAGGAAAACCCTGAACTTGCCTCTGTTGTACCACTTACCATGCCATATAGCAATAGTCCTATTATATGTCTTTTTCACTTGAAAATAATTTTCTTCATAAATTATCAATTGGCAGAAAAAAAGGAACTAGGATCTTTCTACTCTGAAAATCGAGCAGAGTAGAAGGACCTCATTAAAGAGGTCAAAAAACATTTATTGAAATGAACAGAATAGCTTCTGAGACCAGCTTTTTTATGTAATTTGTCTACAGAAAAGGATGCTCTGTGTATATGTTTGTATGTGTGGATGGGTGTGCATACAAAGAGCTATATAGACACAGGGGTGACACTATAAATTAATAAGTATTTGAATCCATAATCCAGCCCATTGTTATCTACTATCTATATTATATTATCCTTGTCACATTTCATCTCATATCGGTCACTGTAATTTGGCCAAAATTTGATTGAATCATTTATAAACTGACAAGAAAAGAATTTTAAGACATACTGTTCATTTAGATGCTTAAATCTTGATGCATTTGTCAGAAAGGCAGCCCCATTACATTGAAGCCACTCTTTGAAGATATACACTGCATTGGTTCATCAGATGCAATTAGAAACTTTAGAAAGAACACCTGAAAAGATTTTTCAAGACAAAGCATAATAAACTCAAATTAGTCACACCAACTTTTTATTGGTTCATAGTGCCCATCTGTGAAAAATTATGACCTATTAGAAATGAAAATGGGTAAGGTACAGAATAAAAAAGTACTAATCAAATATTCCAGAATGAAAGCAAAATCTCTGAGTATTAATTTATTTACAGCATGAATAATTTAATATCCGCCTCAGATTTCATTACAAGCCATGGTCAATTAACTAATTTAGTAACAATGTGTAAATAATGGATAATGTCTATGTACTGGATAAAACTTTAAGAATTGCAGCAATATCAAACAATTGTAAATAACAAAATTGTCTTCCCAGTTATGACAATAAAAAAGAACATTTTCACTTTACAACTGGGATGGAATGTGAATGTCATTAATGGATTTTACTTACATATTCTGGAAAAAGAAAGATATCAGTGTACCCATTTTTCTAACGTTTTGTTGTAACTATAAATGCAAAATTAGAAACCAATATTTGACTTAAAGTTTGAAAAGCATTGTTCTGAGAGCTTTTCATTTATAAATTCAATTCCTATAGCAACCCTTTTAGGTAGACACTACGTAAATCTTTAGTTTGCAGTTCAGAAACCAAGGCACAGATAGGTTACAAACTTGCCCAGTTTCAGAGAACAAACAGCAGAGCTGAGTAAACTCAGAAAACCTGTTTCTGGAGTTCCCTTCGTGGCTCAGTGGTTAACGAATCCGACTAAGAACCGTAAGGTTGCAGGTTCGATCCCTGGCCTAGCTCAGTGGATTAAGGATCCGGCATTGCCTTGAGCTGTGGTGTAGGTTGCAGACGCGGCTCGGATCCCACGTTGCTGTGGCTGTAGCGAAGGCCGGCAGCAACAGCTCCTGTTGGACCCCTAGCCTGGGAACCTCCATATGCCGCGGGTGCGGCTCTACATAAAGACAAAAAAAAAAGAAAAAAAAAGAAAACCTGTTTCTAGAATCTGTCCTAGAAAGCATTGGACTTTACAGGGAGCAACTCAATGCCCTTACTTAGAGATAATAATAGTAAAGAAATGATAATACTCTGATCAACATTAAGAGATACTTGAAAGTAGGCAGTTACCACAACGGGTAATTATCACTCTAATGGAAAACTAATCTGTCAGGAAGCTTCATTATTTCCCAACTGGAACACTGGGCTCCTGGAAAGATTGCTTCTTAGCTGAGTATGAACCTCTGACCTCCAAGTAACACCATCACTAATTGTCTTGTATTTTTCTATGCCCGGCAGAAATTAGTACTATGGCAGTTGGAGCAGATAATGTTTTAGAAAGTTAAACCCTGGCTTTATCACTTGTCAACTTTGAGACTTCAGTTGAATTATTTCATGACTCTATGCTTCTGTCCTATTCCATAAGTGGGGATAATGATTGCCAAGTTACAGTTTGAAGATTATATGAATTGCATATGTGACTCTGCCAGGCATGGGGTGTGGCTGTATACATTGTAGTTTGGTTTTGAAAATAATCTAGTTTTCTTCTAATATGGTAGAAATATTTAGAGAAGATAAATACTAAATATTCTTTTTTTTGTCTCTCTCTCTCTCTTTTTTTTCTTTAGGGCAACGCCTGAAGCATATAGATGTTCCCAATTAGGGGTTGAATCAGAGCTGTACCTGCTGGCCTATCTATGTCACAGTAAAGGCAACGCCAGTTCCAGGCTATGTCTGTGACCTATACCACAGCTCACGGCAATACCAGGTCCTTAACCCACTGAGCGAAGCCGGGGATTGAACCTGCATCCTCATGGATACTAGTCAGGTTCGTTGCTGCTGAGCCACGATGGGAACTCTAAATACTCTTGCTTTGTTCTTTAAAGCTTACAATTATGAGAAAGTGAAAAAAATGCAATCATTTCCTGTAATAGGATAGACCAGTCAGCGTTGACTTTTTAACACTGTTTTGATTTCCTATATGGTTTTTTACTACATAATTTATACAATAACTTAATATGAATAAAAAGTTTTCTCATTTCTGGCATAGTTTTTATCCTTTTAAAATGAATCCTTAATCTCATTCAAAAAAAATCAATGAGATGTTACAGAAAAAAGAAAATGTTTATTAAATGCTCATTTGAATCGAGGCTTTGAAGCAGAATTTAGTTAATTTGCTAGTCAGTTCCTTTTTTCAGCTGTGCCACACTGCAGGGCACTTTATCACTGAGAACTCACTGTTTTTGCAGAACCTTTTCTGTTTTTAATAAGTAAATATATTTCTTATGCTCTCAGTAACACTGTAGCTAAGAGCAGTTTGCACAGTCATTCCTTCTAATAACTCGTGTCTGAATAGACTCATCCCCAAATGTCGTCATTGAACCCCAGGGGAATTCTTAGTGGGGAAGCTTCTGAATACCACTGAAAATGCCTGCCTTCTGCATATAATACAATGTCAAGGCCTTCAAAGTAAAGTGTTACCTGTTAGATTGAATTTCTCCTTCCATGTGCAGATGTTTACCTGATGCTTCTGCCAGGAAGGCAAGCAGAAAATCCAATACCATGTGTTTAGCCATAAAATCATTCTACCTTGGGAAATACCATATAGAGGGACTCTTATTCAAGTAAATTCAATTAAAATTTATACACACATATACATGCATAGTTATAAGTATAGATGTAGCTACATAAAGAGAATGAAAATTATAAGTATTTTTTCCTGCTTCTAGAAAATGGGTTTCTCGCATTTTTCCTTTCTCAAAGGGTACATGTCTAATACCACGGTCAACTGTAACATATGATAAGAAACCTAACTATGCTGCTGTGGCTATGGCATAGGCCAGCGGCTACAGCTCCGATTCAACCCCAAGCCTCGGAACCTCCGTATGATGTGGGTGTGGCCATTAAAAGACAAAAAGACCAAAAAAAGAAGGAAGAAAAAAAGAAACCTAACTAGACTCTGGTGTATGCTACTAAAGTGGCTCCAACCAACAGCGATCAGAAAATGTACAATGCTGTTTAGAATAGAATTTACGTATATGGGGCTTTGGAGTAGAAACTGTTGTGTATTAAGTCTCACTTTGTCATACAGAAAATGGGTAAACTTAGCAAATTACTAACCTGTAAGAATCTCAACTTCATGATGTATAAAATGAGCATAATGATACCTATTAGTTTGTTGTAAAGATAAATCAGATAAATAATTAGCATAGAGCCTTTCAGAGAATAAACATGTAATAAAGATCAGCTATTCAGTTTCAGAAGGAAGGAGAATGGAAAAACCTCTTTAGAGGTTACAGCATTTTAACTAATTAGGCCAGAATGGGAAGTAAAAATATTAGAAAGTGCTTTTAATAGAAAGATGTTAATATTTGCAAGTCTATGAGAAAGGGTTGTGCTCAATTTATGCAATATATGAAAAGTTCAATTGAGCTAGATGGCAGAGCTCCTGAACAGACACTGAAAAAACTTGGTGGCACATTGTTCCATCAGTTACCAAGAGCTATATAAAAATCTCTCCTATGATTGTGTATTTACCTGTATCTCATTCTATTTTGATTTTCATACTTTAAACCATGTCATTAGGCACATATATTTAGTGTTTATATCTCTTCTTTGTTAGCTTACTTCATCATCATTATGATGTTGTCTTAACCAGAAGAATCTTTTTCAATTACTTTGTTTCACTTATGCTAAACTACAAAGTGTGTTTTAATAAATTTAAAAAGATCAAAATCATATGGTATGTTCTCGTTAAAAAATGGAGTTAAACTAGAAATCGGTATTGGAATGATATCTGGAAAATTACCAAATACTTAGAAGAGAAACTACATACTCTTAAGCAATTCATGGGTCAAAGATATAGTTACAAATATAATAAATTACAAAAGTCAATTATATTTCTCTACATTATCAGAGAAAAAATAAAATTTAAAAAATTAAATTCAAAAAATAACATAAAAAGAAGGAAAAACAGGGATACATTAAATAATGGATATCTGTGTTTTATATAATAAAAACTTCCAAAAACTGAAGTTTAATTTCATTTAATAAAATTAGCAATATGCCAAGTTCTTGGGTCAGAAGCCTCAGTGTTGGTGAGGTCAATTCTCCCTATACTGGCCTTTAGATTCAACATTACCTCAATCAAAATCCTATCAGGCTTCTTTGTAGAAACTGATACAGAAAAGCAAAGGTCTTTGATGAACTAACACAGAATTTTAAGAAGATAATAAAGTTGGAGGACTCACATTATCTGATTTTAAGAAATTATAATTATTCAGTGTTGATATAGTATTAATATATATTATTACGTTGTATAATTATAATACATATGTAATTATATATAATATATGATTATTATATAATGTAATAATAATATGATTTAACTATTATATTGTATTGTAAGACAAATATATTATATATTATGATATGATTTTAATATAATTTATAATACTATATATTAATATATTATCTAATTTCCATATGTATATAGAAAGTAGAATGAAGAGATAAATCTACACATATATGGTCTATTGGTTTTCAAAAATGTTGCTAAGGTAATCCAATATAGAAAGGATAGTTCTTTGAACAAGTAGTGATAAGACATTGTACATTCAAATTGAAATACAGATTTCCCAAAACTAAAATATTATATAGCATATTCTCTGAACATAATAAAATTATACTAAAACTTTATATTATAATTCAATGTTTGAAAATTAAAATCAAACTTTAAAATAATCCTTGAATCAAAAAATAGATTAATTAGAATCACATATTAATTTGAACCTTAATAGAAGTCCCATGGTAATAATATGAAGAATTATTTTTAAGGAAAAAAATTTAAGGGAACTCAACTTGAAAAAAAAGAGAGTCTTTCCTTAAAATTGTATTCATTTAAAAATGATCTTACACATATAAATTCATACATATGTATATTATATATCAAATAATTATGATTAATTTTTCTCTCAATTTATACTAAAGAATGAAGCCCCTTTTCCGAAGAAAAAAAAAAAGAGAACATAGTCTTCAGTTTCAAAAGGCATTTTGATTGATGCACAAAAACATTCTAGATCATCTTTCCTTTGGAGGATAATTAAATAGTTAGTGTACTTAGTTGGAATTGAGATGAGACTCTTATACTTGGATATGTTGCTTACTGGTTAACCTATGGCAATTCACTTCCCGTATCTCTATTTTTATGTCTCCTTCTCTCTAAAATTAGGATAATAGATCTGCAAGTTTTAGAAGTTAAAGGGGTATAAAAATTCTCAGAATTCTCAAAATCATAAAATACATAAGAATGATTATTTGTATAAAGTCGTACAAAAATAACGCGTAAATGCAAGTTAAAAAAAAACTGTTAAGAATTCCCATCGTGGCTCAGTTGTAAAGAATCTGACTAGTATCCATGAGGATGAGGGTTTGACCCTGGCCTCAGTCAGTGGGTTAAGGATCAAGCATTGCCATGAACTTCAGTGTAGACCTCAGATGTGTCTTGGATCTGGCATTGCTGTGGCTATGGTGTACATCTGTGGCTGCAGCTCCAGTTTGAGCCCTAGCCTGGGAACTTCCATATGCCACCGGTGTGGCCCTGAAAAGAAAAAAAAAAAATTTAAATAAAAACTTTTTATTGTAAAGTGCACTATGGATTAGTAGAAACCAAAGCCACCCTGTTCCTGTCCCTTCAATGCATGAAAAAATGTCTGAATTTAAGCTAATAAAGAGGGTAGAGAAGTTTGCCTGTTAAGGAGAATTATAAAATGTATGTAGAAAAAGAAAAGAAAAAAAATGTATTTAGAGACTTCAAACTTTTATAGGTATTTATGGAATATATCTACATGTAAATAACTATATATTTACACATTATTACATATATAGAAATATTAATATTTGATGTAAATTAAAACTAGATTTTAAATGTTAATTTTTTTCACTAAAAGAAAGACATCTACAACAAAGATGGGACAGAGGCAGTGAGCTATCAGGGTTCATATTTAATTCAGGTCTTTATCTTATATAGTGCCTAACTCAGTACATAGCCATTAGTTAATAGGTACTGGGTAATTATCTGCTAAAGAGTGAATAAATGAATAAACTCATTTTCATCATTAACATAATATAGTTGTTAACTGTTAGGATGAGATGAAATTCCAAATATTCTCTACAGAGAGCATGCACTTAATATATGGCATTTGCTTAAATATCCTCTAAGTTTCCTACTAAATGGTTAGATTTTATGACCCTATATCAGATAGATACTCAACAGATAATCAAATAAAGAGAGGAGAATAGGTGTTACCCCAGTTCAAACTCATTCTGCTCACTACATGAATAAATGAGGAAAGGAGGTGTTAGGGCAAGGAATAATGACTCTATTCAGAAAGCTGCAGTCCAAGATGGTGGACTAGTGTCCTAGAGAACCCTCTTACCCAAGTCAGAATTTGGGCTTTTTTTAATATTGAAAAGGGGAAAGAGAGTAGTTGGTTGTTGTATACTTGGTGTTGGAATCCTTTGTTCTTGCAATGGTCCATCAGATTGACCTGGCGTTCTTGAAAATCTCCAACAAGACTAATGTTAGTCTCTGTTCTGCAACTTTTTATCTCTGTATGAATAGAAAAGTGTTATACTCTAAAAGGTCAGCGCCTTGGGACTGGGCTATCACATATATTTCAGGCTATAGGCAACATTCTTAACTCACAGCAAAAGCAATAGAATACAAACGGTAAAGTAAAAGAAATCTCATGTGGAGTCAGATTTGTTCTTCTCTATTACACAGAGAGACAAGAGCCAGAAAGAACTGCATTGATCCCATGGGGTTAAGTGTCAAGAATATGTTGTAGACCAGTATCCTTAGAAAACACTAATATTGCTACAAACTATTTAATTTTCAGATTAGTATTCAACAACAGATAAAAGTATAACTAGGTACACAACCTCAGAAAATGATGATAGGAGACAGCCCTATCTCTTTTTGTTCGTTACATGAAATTCACTTATTTCTTGGAGAAGTCATGCTGACAATGGAAACTTTCATGAAAACAATTGTAACACTGTGTAAAAGTGTGTAAGGCAAAAATCAATAAATAAATCATGAAATAGAATCCCTACATTTCCAATAACTAACATGCATAGGAAAAGAAACATTGCTGAGTGAGAAATTTACATATTTTCAGTATGCTTCTTTCTTCTTATAATATCGGGAGGACAAAAATTGGCAGAAGATTCTTTAATCTAGCATATGTTTCATTAGAAATTCTAACAGGCTTACACATGATTCAGAAATATTGAAAGTGAATGTGCAGAAGATTTTGACTTGGGCTAATATGATCTCTATTCTTTCTTTCAACAAAGTTTTTCAAAAAGTTTCATCTATGTTTGTAATGAGGATATAACCTAACCCCTTAAAATTATCATTTGTGCATATTTAGATGCCCTTTCTTCAGAAAAAAAACAAACAAGCAAACAAAAAACACAAAAAAACAATAAAAACCCACACAAGTGAATAAACAAACAAAAAAACACCCACTGAATTTTGTCCTTCTTTTTTCTTGTTTGCTTTCCATAAAATAGTAAACATCTAGTCAAATATGTCTGCTGATGGATTCTATCATCTTTTCCATCAAACATAATCAATCTCCTTATTAAGAGAGAAATTTCTAAGATGTCCCATCTCACTGATCAGAATTTCTGACTATAGTTAATAATAATAACAATAAAAAATGCACTTTGAAGTGAGTTGATGCTTGTGTCCAAAAGAGGGTTACTGTTAAAATTATATCAGAGACCTTGCCTCACTTTCCAATGAAAAATGTGAAGGCTATCCTGTAATGTAATTGTTATGTTCATAAGATCTACTTTATTAACATGACTTAATCAAACCTATTGTTCATTAGGTTATAAAAGTAACTTGGAAGATTTGGAAATGATCTACTTTTCTTGTGAAGTTCATTCACTTAAAAGTGCATGTTAAAAACATTCACAGGGAAGATTGGATTAAGATGGCGGAATAGAAGGACTGGAGCTCAACCTCTCTCCTGAAAAACAGCAAAACTACAACCAAATGCTGAGCAGCCTTCAACCAACTGGACTGTAAACTTCCAAAAAAGATATTCTACTCCAGAAGACAAAGAGGAGACCACATCAAGAGGTAGGAGGGGCGATTACGTGATAGAAGCAACCCCATAGCTCCTGGGTGGGAAGCCCCACAGATTGAAAAGTAACTACAGCACAGAGACTCAGCTATAGGACTGAGAGTTCTGAGCCTCACGTCAAAACCCCACACCTGGGGATCGGGCACAGGGAGAAAGAGCCCCCGGAGCATCTGGCATTGAAGGCCAGCAGGGTTTGTGTGCAGGAGATCCACAGGACTTGGGGAAACAGAGACCCCATCCTTGAAAGGCACACACAGACTTTCACGTGCACTGGGTCCCAGGGCAAAGCAGTCTCCATAGGAATCCGGGTGGAACCTGACTGCAATTCTTGGAGGATCTCCTGGGAAAACAGGGGTGACTGTGGCTTGTTGTGGGGGAAGGGCATTGGAGGTGAAGCTCTCGGGACATTCATCAGCCCGCATTTCTCTGGAGGTGGCCATTTCTGGGAAAATCTGGTCCCTCCCATCAGCACTGAGAAGCCCCAGGCCAAACAATAATCCAGGTGGGATCACAGCCCCACCCATCAGTAAGCAGGCTGCCTAAAGACCCCTCAGGCACACAGCCAGCCTCTAATCTCTTCCAGAGACAAAGCCCCACCCATCAGAGGGCTAGAAATCAACCCACCTACCAGTGGGCAGGCCTCAGTCCCTCCCACTGGGAAGCCTACAGCAAACCCCGCCCATACCAACTTTAGTCACTGGGGAGGCAAACACCAGAACTAAGAGAGGCTACTATTCTATTGTTGGCAAAAAGGTCACCACACCAAAAACCTATAAAAATGAAAAGACAGAAAACTCTAACCCAGATAAGGGAGAAAGAGAAAAGCCCAGAAAAACAGCTCAGGGATGAGGAGATTATCAGCCTCTCAGAAAGAGACTTTAGACTGTTGATGCTGAGGATGATGCAAGGCATTGGAAATAAACTGGAGGCAAAGACTGATCATTTACAGGAAACACTGAGCAGAGAAATAAATACAAGCTGTAAAAATTAAACAAGAAGAGATGCAAAATACAGTAACTGAAATAAAAAATTCATTAGAAGGAGCCAACAATGGAATACAGGAGGCAGAAGAACGAATCAGTGAGGTGGAGGACAGATTAGAGGAAATCACTAATGCAGAAGAGAAAAGAGATAAAAGATTGAAAGGAAATGAGCTGAGACTCAGAGAACTCTGGGATAATGTTAAACGCACCAATATTCGTATTATAGGGGTGCCAGAGGGAGAAGAGAGAGAGAAGGGGACAGAAAAAATATTCGAGGAGATAATAGCTGAAAACTTCCCTAATATGGGAAAGGAACCACTCACTGAAATCCAGGAAGCGCAACGAGTACCATATAAAATAAACCCAAGGAGGAACACCCCGAGACATATATTAATCAAAATGACCAAAATTAAAGACAGAAAATATTGAAAGCAGCTAGGGAATAGAAACAAATGACATACAAGGGAACCCCAATAAGGTTATCAGCTGATTTTTCATCTGAAACTCTGCAGGCCAGAAGGGAGTGGCATGATATACGTAATGTGATGAAAGGGAAAAACTTCCAACCAAGATTGCTTTACCCTGCAAGGCTCACATTCA
>PVHT021183518.1:2043152-2116825 GCA_004024745.2 Catagonus wagneri
GACCAAAATTAAAGACAGAAAATATTGAAAGCAGCTAGGGAATAGAAACAAATGACATACAAGGGAACCCCAATAAGGTTATCAGCTGATTTTTCATCTGAAACTCTGCAGGCCAGAAGGGAGTGGCATGATATACGTAATGTGATGAAAGGGAAAAACTTCCAACCAAGATTGCTTTACCCTGCAAGGCTCACATTCAAATTTGAAGGAGAGATCAAAACCTTTACAGATAAGCAAAAGCTAAGAGATTTCTGCAACACTAAACCAGCTTTACAACAAATCTTAAAGGAACTTCTCTAGTCAGAAAAGAAAAGGCCACAACCAGAAATAAAAATACCACAAATGACAAGGCTCACCAGTAAAGGCATATATACAATAAAGATACTAAATCATCCATGCACAACTATGCTACCAAAATCAGAAATCGTGAGAAGAGAGCACAAATGCAGGTCATTGGAGATGCATGTGCAATTAAGAAACCAACAACTTAAAACAATCTCATTTGTATATAGACTCCTATATCAAAACTTCAGGGTAAAAAAGAAAAAAAAGAGCAACAAAAACTCCAAACAGTTAATACAATGGCAATAAGAACATATATATCAGTAATTACCTTAAATGTTAATGGACTGAATGCCCCAACCAAAAGACATAGACTAGCCGAATGGATACAAAAACAAGAAAACAACCAATGGATCACTGAAGAAATCAAAGAGGAAATTAAGAAATACCTAGAAGCAAATGACAACAAAGACCGGACACTTCAAAACCTCTGGGATGCAGCAAAAGCAGTTCTAAGAAGAAAGTATATAGCAATGCAAGGCTACCTTAGGACACAAGAAAAAGCTCAAATAAACAACCTAACTTTACCTCTAAAGCAGCTAGAGAGGGAAGAAGCCAGGTCATGGAAACAACCTAAATGCCCATCAACAGAGGAGTGGATAGGGAAGATATGGTACATACACACAATGGAGTATTACTCAGCCATTAAAAGGAATGGAATAACAACATTTATAGGAACATGGATGAACCTAGAAATTATCATACGAAGTGAAACCAGTACAGCAACACCCAATGCTACCTCTTACATGTGGAAACTAAAGAGACACAATGAACTTCTTTGAAGAACAGACAATGACTCACAGATTTTGGAAAACCTTGGTTTTTCAAATAAGACAATCTGGGGGGTGGGGGGATGCACTGTGGGTTTGGGACACAAAATCTATCAAATTGACTTATGATCTTTTTACACTTTTAACTGAAATAAAATTCATTTTTAATAAAAAAAAAGTGCATGCTAAATAAAAAGATACTGCTGTAGCTACAACTTGGTTATAGCAATGAATAAAATATGGCCCCATCTTTAAGAAGCTCAAACACTGAAAGAGAAGATATGCCAGTCACTTAAGATAGTGCTGTTAAGAATAAAATATGGAAGTGGAAGAGTGGAAGATACTGTCCTATTGAAACAAAGCAGGGCCCTGTGGGGTTCCTGGGCTTGCAAGCCTTTCTGTGGCTCCCATTTCTTGTTTTTAGGGAATAAACTTCAGCCTCCATGACCTTCCCTGGGTTCCAAAGGGCAGACTCAAGAAGGTGCTAATCAGGGAAGGATGCGGTGGCAGAAACAAGGGAGGAACAGTCAAGAAACAATAGTGCAGCCTAGGTACAGGGTCCTTGTTCCTCTTCAAGGAATATACGTATCAGTACCTTTGACTTAATCTGTAGAACCAGAATCCCTAACAAATGAAAACCAGAGAGGAGGATGACCAGAATGAGTCCAGGGGCCACTAATCACCAACTCTGAAGACTGAAAGCTTGCATCTACACTGATCCTTTTCTGTGGTTCTACTTTCTACTCCCAAACTATAAAACCACTTCTTAATCTCTCCCAAAAGAGGGCACAGTCTATAGGGAATTAGCCTGCTGTGGCATCCTTTGCCTGGCAAAGCAATAAAAGCTATCTTATTCTCCTTCACCCAGACTCTGTCTCTGCATTCTATTTGGTACAGGTGAACAGAGGCTGAGTTTCAGCAACACAATTCAAACTTTTGTGTTTGACTTAAAGTCAGAACATTTCAAAATAGTTATTCTATTCAGTATACATGTCTAGTGATTAACTCTTTGATTATAAAAGATATATATTTAGACTATATGTTTTCTTAGTTGACATTTCACATAATTTTAACAAATGTATACATCACAAATAAAAGATAGTACATATATACTTCATGTATTGGCACTATGAAACTTATCTACAAACCCTATCTTTATGTATGAGCATGTATATGTATGAGTGTGCTCCACTTCTTTCTAGTTTTGAAGTTTAGATGCCATATAGAAATATAATGAAATTTAAAAAAATAAATATTTTAGGATATTGAAATAAAGGATCAAGACTGGTGGTGAAATAAAGTTAAATGCAAACACAATACAACTAAATGGATGATATAAGAATCTTTATGTTAAAAAGTAGGGTGTAAATAACTTTAAATTCCCTAATAGACACATCAAAATGTCATGTGATCATTTATAAGAACTGCTATGCCTAAAAGCAACATGAGAAAAAAACAAAAATTTCTGTTCAGGTGGACTTTCATAACACATAAATTATTTGATATAAAACCCAAATGATAAATCTTACAAATGTCACTGGTGAGAATATGCTTGTATATATCAATGAAGCATTTCCTGACTCATGGCTTTTACTGTAAATAGAAAATATATATTCATATATTCAACCATTCATTTAAGAAATATTTAATGAATGCCACTCCACAGCATATGGAAGTTCCCAAGCTGGGAGTCAAATTGGTGCTGCAGTTGCCAGCCTATGCCACAACCACAGCAATGCCAGATGCAGGGTGCATCTGCGACCTACACTGCAGCTCACAGCAAAGCTGGATCCTTAACGCACTGAGTGGGGCCAAAGAGTGAACCCACACGCTCATGGATACTAGTCAGGTTTGTTGCCACTGAACCACCACAGGAACTCCTGGATGCTCTTCCAAGTATTGAAGATTCTTACAGCTACTGTTCTCAAATATATTTTCATTCTAGTGGAGGAAAAAGTAGAAAATAAACAGTCAAACCATTATATGCTGGGTGGCAAGGCAACAATAAAGCAAAATAACTCAGGTTAAGTGGAAAGAGAATCAAGTGGGAGGAAATACATGACTGAGCACACTTTTATACTGAGTGTTTAGAGATGATCTCACTGAAAGAACACTTACCCAATAGGACAAGTGAAACATGAAAAGCAAGATTTGATAAGGGAAGGCCAAACAAGGTTAGCTGCAGTGGTTTGCTCCAGGGTTGAAGGCGGTGCTGGGGTTTGCTGCTCAGGGCTTAACACCCTGATTATGTTTCTCTCTTCCTAACTGTTGTGATCACTTGAAACAGGCCATGGTGGGAGTTTCTACCCACAAACCCTGCCAGTGCTACAAATGAAGAGATTTTTGTTTCCTGGAAAGCTATTGTTAAACATTTACCAGCACACCACTAAATCTGGACTGACCCTGCCCTGGTCGGGATTGGAGAGCGGAGGAAGAGAGGTCACGCTGGAGTGTCCGTACATAGAGACAGAGGATAAGAGCAAACAAGTGGTAATTCAAGTTCGGTGCATTATCCAGGACGCCTCTTGGGGCTTATGGCTGTGCCCCAGCACATGGTATGAAACGTCCTCTGCACAGCCTGGAAGGCACATGAGAGGTGGAACACGGGTGGCCTCAGGGAGGGCAGTCAGCAGGTAGCTAAGTCCAAGGTGAGGCTCTAAGACTTGGTTCCAGGAGCGGGGTTTGGAGGGTAAAGGAGAAAGAAAAAGGAGGCTCCAGGCTTTATGACAACAGGGCTTCTGCTCTGGGCATCGAAGAGGCTGTCAGACGTGGGAAGTCAGCTAGAGCTCATGTTACCAGAACAGCATTGCCATCTCTACAGAACATTCTCTTAAGTTCAGGTTGTGTTTCATCCTGCATTGTGAACATCTTCATTACCCACTTTTGCGATGTCTGCTGATTGACCCCCCCGAAACTGAAGCTTCCTTCCTTTCCTTTCAACAAATCACCCTGATTTGTAAATGCATTTCCTAGACTTTGAGTTCCTCTGGGGCACTTAGTGCCTCCTGTTTCCCCAGTGTCTGGCATAGAATCAATATTCAGCAAGTACCTATAAAATCAAAATTTGTTGAAAAATGGTTTGGTCTTATCAGAGAACCAGGGATCGTCTCCCTCATTGTTTCCTGTTTGTCTTCTCTCTCCTGGAATGTATGTTCCATAGGAGGCAGACCCTTGACTGCCTTCTTTCCTGCTCCAGCCTCAGTGCCTAAAGGAGGTCTGGCATGTGCTAGGCACGTGATACAAACTTCTGAAGTGAACAAAGACCAGCTATGGGCCACAAGGTCAGAGCTCCAATAGCTAGTCATGGGAGTGATACTGATTTTGATGTGATGCAGCAGAACTCCCTAAATTCTGTTTGCTTGAAGGCCACGGGAGGTTTCAGACCCTAGGGAGACACCAGATGTGTGGCCAAGAACAAATAACCCATTCCTGCATTTAAAGAAAATAGGATTATCAGTCTAGGAACAAGTTTGAACTTATTATGTTAGTTCACAATCTTGAACGTGCATTTGACTCTTCTGGGGGAGGATATTAAAACACAAATTTCTCGGGAAGGATGTTAAAATACAAATTTCTGGGCACCACCCTCAGAGTTTGTAATTCAGGAAGTCTGGCAATAAGCCAAAGGGTTTGTTTTTTAAATAACTCCCCACATGATGCTGCTGGTGCTGCTGGAGAGGGCAGGCTTGAAGAACAATGGCCTTAGTGCAGCCAGGTGCAGGGTGTGGAGGCTGATGGGTGTTTGTACAACACGTTTTGGCCTAATACATCAACAGAAAATGACATTCTGTCCTTTTTTTTTTTTTTTTTCTCCTCCACTGAACTGTGCGCCTTTCTGAAAGAAACTTTGCAGGGCTTCTGGTAACAGGTGCTTTGCCCTCCTTGAGAAGAATACAAAAAACAGTCGGTCCCAAATGAAATGATGCACTTACTGCCATAAACTAGCCTGCGAGGATCATCAGGTGCTGACAATTCCACAAACCTTCCATAAATTCTGACATGCCAGCCGGGAATCATTTGGCTTTCCTGACATTCTGGAGTTGAGCATTTTATGGCCTCCCCGTAATAAGATCATCTTGCTTTGAGTCATTTGTGTTGTAATTGCTTTAAAATTTCAAAGAGCTCTGAATTTCTACACCTCATTAAATTGGATTACATCAGGAAGTTAGGGATTTCTTTTTTTTTTTTAAACCAAGAAAGTGACCTTTACCTGTTCCTTTGCCCTGCCATGTAGTGTTCTGGGGTCCTGTTTTCACTGCTGGACACTGTTGGACCCTCATCCACAGACCTCAGAAATTTCAGAGGATGACATGCAACTCTTCTGCTGTATCTGCCACCTTCTGTCTTTTCATTAGGTTAAAAAAAAAAAAAAAAAACATTAGTTAGCCATGGGCTTAAGTCGAAGGACTACCTAGGGATTGCTTAGGTCAGACGAATTTATCTCATTATTGTTCTTGGAGACAGGAAGCCCAATGTTCTCCAGCCTCCTTAGCATCTGAAATATTAGACAAGGTGACAGGAGGAGGATGGAAAGAAAGAGGGTCCCTCTTCCCACTTCCTTGGTTCTATTATCAATTTTTTTCAACAAGCTAATAATTTGGAATGTTTACCATGTGCCAGATATCAAATTAGGTGACATATACATAGCCATTTTAGATAATGATACATGGGCAGTATCTCAGGGAAATTTCCCAAAGGGCTCAGAGCTAGTACATGCCTCCAAAGACTGGAGATCTCCACTACTTTATGATGACTAGAAACAGAAGTTTTTGAAGGTACCTATATGTAAATTCTATATGTAAGACATATACAGACAAACATGCACTAATGCTCTCCAGAAGTTCAGAGTCTGAGTACAGAATAAAAATTCTATATTTCATCAACTTTGCTATGCATGTTGATTTGCATTTTAATCTGTCTGAAAAATGGTCTTATTATTAACCCTGTTTTCCAGTTGCAGGCATGATGTGGCCATCATGACACGGCTATCAATGCCTACTGAGCATGAACTTGGTTACAGTTCATCTTGACATGCCTCTAGCTCTACATCGGTCTAAAAGCCTCTTTCGATAAGTATAAGACTTCTAAGTGACAAGAAAGCAGGCTGTCATAGTTTAATTGTCAGTTTTCCTTTCTCAGGGATACATGAAATATAGTGCAATTTACAATTACTAGTGTCATAGTTTCCCTAGAATATGGTAACTGTTAAAAACAGCTTTAATGTGTGGAATCCTAAGCATAATGTAATGGGACTCTAGAGAAGGGAGAAACTGTGGGGTGGAGAAGAACCAGGAATTTTTTTTTAGCAGGGGGAGAAAAAGGACCGAAAAGGGGTTTCAGTAGCTAGACAGGATGTTCCCTATAATACGTCCCTAACGTGACCCTGTCACATGTCATCATTCTTTATTTGGGGTGAAAACTTTGAGAAGTGTAGTGTCCCTGTGCTACATTAGAATAATCGAATCTTTTGTCAAAATGTGGCAGCATCTGTGTTGACTGTGTGGCTGGGTGAGCACTGGGAGACATTTCCCACAGGGAAGGTATGCCCGAGGATCTTTCTGCTAGTGCCAACCTGCCCTGTTACCCATGCTGCTCTGATGCTCAGAGATCTGCTTCATAGACTCCAGCTCTTCCTGGATGCTTTGCTCTTGTGTATTACTTTAAAGTAAAAGTGTAACTGGAAAAGCTATCGGAACTCTCACTGGGAGGCCTCCAGATGAAAAAGAGAAATGCGATCACATTTAGAGATAAGATGAAAGTCATGGACCACTTTAGGAAAAGCAGGGGCTTAAGGACATCAGCTCTATGTGCTGATTCTGTGAAAACTCCATCTTAAATCTACCTGTGACCATGTCATTAAGATGCACTAAATCCAGACCAATCACAATAATGAGAAATGGAGAATAATGTTTCTAATCAATACACATTAGATGTTATTAAATAAAGTGTTACTAAAACTAATTTCAGTTATGTCTTGATGTGGCAACTCTAAAGTTTCTTTTGTGGATTGTATCACATTTTTATTAGATAACACTGTATGGAACACAGTACAAGGCATGTCCCTCAAAATATCCTGTAAAGAGCATTGTAATACCCATTTTATTTTATTTATTGTATTTATTTATTCTTCTGGCTGTACTCACATCATGTGAAAGTGCCCAGGCCAGGGATTGAACTGCACCACAGCAGTAATGAAGCCAGATCCTTAACCGCGGAGCCACCAGGGAACTATACCCATTTTAAAGACAAGTAAACAGACACAGAGAGTTTAGGCCACTTGCCAGTCTTCCAACTCCTACTTATAGTCTCTGTGGTGTTTTGAACCTAAGTCTAGTGAGGCCTTTTTTTCTAGCACAGTAGCTTCTCCTTTGCAGCAAGTGCTTCCTTTCTTATAATGGATTGTCCATCTATGTCTAAGAAGCAATGGTGCCACCTCCTTAAACCCCCTTAAAGAACAGGAGAGTAGGAAGAGGGAGTGAATCATAACTTCTCCAGGAAAGAGTCTCCTTCTCCACTTTAAGGAGAGACCTAGCAACAGATTGCACAGTTAATGAGAACAACGCCACAGAGGTCCAAGAAGGAAATAAGCATAAGCACCCTAATCAACCTAAAATTGATCATAATGATGCCATTCAGAGCGAAGAAAGGCTCATCATTTCAACATTCTCTAATGCCCTCCGTTTTATTAACTACTGATTTGATCCAGTATCCCTGGAATAGCCATCTTTACATTTATAGACAGGATGCCATCCTCTCTAGCTTATCAGAATGGTCCTCTCCCAGATCTGCATAATTTCTCTTCCAAAACTCGAAGGGGAAAGTGGTGCTTAGTCCTCTCCAAATTGTCCCCGTGCACTTAGACCTCACAGAAACTCTGGTTCAACTCGTTAATTCCACAAATATCTGAGAGTTTGCTCACTCTGTTTAGCATCCCTTCTATACTCAGGTCTGTAAAATAAACCAGCTTTCATGACGATAGTAGATGGAAGATTGATGGGCCACGTGGAATGGTTATTTACCTAATCTTTCTAAGTTTCTGTTTATTTGGCTGTAAATCAGAAATATTCACTGCCCCTTTAGGGCTGTCACAAGGAGTGAGTGTGATCATAAACCTAATTCACCAGATACTGTGGCTAAATTAGGTGCTCAATTGATGATCTGATGAATTCCAGTATTTAAAACTTTTACCATAGAGACTGCAATGGAATGGGTCTGGTTGGTGTTGTGTGCGTTGATGGGGAGAAAGGTGACAAGTATAGAACAGAGTATGTTCTTATCATCTCTATTTCCTTAAAGGAATTAGTTAATCACTCAGGAATCTCTTACAATTGCAAAATGGTGTGTCCAGGGCTTTCTCTTCCATCATGGGGATATGGAGAGGTAACGTGGTGAATGATAAAGTGGGCATATTTGGGTTTGGGTCTCTCTATAGGAGATAAACAAATTAAAACATTAACCATCACAGAGACTGCTAAAGGGAACTGGCGTGAGTGAGACAGAAATGAAGTAATCTCAGGTATCAGAAAGGGGGGGTGGCCACTTTCATCTGGGGGATCTGATAAGTTGACTCAGAGAAGCTGGCATTTGAGATGTATTTGAAGGGTGGGCTGAATTTCTAACATGGAGATGAGCATTGTAAAGAATACCAAGCTGAGGAACATGTGTGAGCAATGAAATGGAATTAGAAAAGGGAGATGGTAAGATTTTGGCAGTGACCAAAACATGGGGTAAATTGCATTATTTCATATATGATGAGACTAGAAGCAATAATTGTGGCCAGATTGTTTATAGATATGGTGGTGAAATATAAACAGAGGGGACAAGAAAACAAAGCAGTGGAATCTTTAGTGCTTAATTCTCTGTAATGCTGGGGATAGTGAGCAGCTGGGTAAAAGTCACTGAAAGGGACTAACATTTTTAAGACCAGAAAGGATGTGATACTTGAAAAAAAGATACGTTATCAGGATTATCCTGCCAAACTGATGTTGAATGAAATTTTGTATATCTTACAGTGACTTCAGTGATGTCTGCACTTTCTCATGCTCTATCAAAAATTTTGGGAGAAGTTGTGAAACCCACACTTTTTCACACTTTAAGCTGGAATGAACATCGTTCTGGGGAGACCTGGAGGCCTGGCCCAATGCGAGTCACCAGATGCTGAGATCAGTGAGGTGGTTTGGGCTCCCAGCCGCACAGGAGGGCAACACCTTAGAGAATGCACAACCTGGCCAGCCTCCAAATGATTGCCTTTCTCCAAGGCCCACCTTCCAGAGCAGGACCTGAGGAGTTCTCAGGGAGGAACATCGACTGAAAGGATGAAGTATGTCCTCTAAAATGACACAACAGGAGGATGCTATGGTTTTGCAAGTCTCCTGAAGGGGCCTGGCTAGTCTGCTTTTATTCACTGGGAAGAGGCCATGAGGCGTGACGTCAGTGGTTCTCTGTCAGCTACGCATGTGCAGGCAAGGACTGCCCCTGGCCTCCACTGCGCATGCCTGGAGGAAACCCTCGGATCAGCTGGGCCGAGTCCCGAGGAGGGAAAGCCTGGTGCCTTCATGTGCTGAGAACGGAGCAGTGGCAGCAACTCCGGCGAACTCTCGGCGTCTTCAGGGCAAAGCGAGTCGTGCACCCCGTCCCTGGAGGCCGTTCGGAGAAAGGGCAGGTATCTAAATGCTAAGAGAGAAAGAACAAGTTGTTTTTTGAGTGCTGGGTCTTACTATTTACTTGTTATGAAAGAAGTCAGTTAATTTTTCTGCCTTGTTTACAGCAGGGATAACGCTGTCTGTATTACCAGGTTGTTGTAATAGCCTATATAAAAAGTCTGGCACATAGAAAATTGCAGAGATGGCTAGCACTTGAAAACGCTGCTGTGTGGAAATTCGTTTCCGAAGTATGGTGAAAAAACAAAGATAAAGGGAGAAAGAAGATAAATGTTTGTGGAGGGTGCATGGCTCCATTTTGTTTTTCTTTACTTCCACCATTTTTATAAATGGAGACAATTTACACCGTCCAGTTATTTGCTTTAAAGCAGTTTCTTAGCAGTTGCTGAGCTTAAAAAAAAAAATACTTCTCTAATGGCTAAACAGTCACTACTCTGTTCTGTGATCTTGCTAGATGAGTATAGCTCAGGAGCTGGGCGTGAATCAGGAAAGGCCACTATGAGAATGCAATCAGCAGTCTGTTCCTGGAAGAACACTGGGGGATTCGTATGTGACAGGTCTTTAAACTTTCTTGTGAGATTCTGGAACACTGCTAATGACGAGTGTAGCAGTTAGTGTCTGCTAGTTTAAGGGGTGTCCTACCCAGACCCCCTACAGCAGCCACGCTTACCCTCTAAAGGCTGCTGATTGGGCACAGCTGTGTCTTGTTTCTATCCAAGGGCAGAGCAAGCTGGAAGTTCCAGTGAGTGAATGCCCCAGGAAGAATTCCTCAACCAATGATGGGCATGGGATTTATGCATTACACCTGTTGGGTAATTCTGAATTGTTTTTTATGCTGTCTCATAGAATGCCCTAGAAGACTTGCACTTCAATTACCCTGGGGTTAACTGACTTCTAAATCTTCTGACTTTCATCCTTTCCCAGTCTCTTTCCCGCTCCTCTCCCTGTGTTTCCTCGTATCATCTCCCATATAAACTAAAGCTCGTCTCGGATCTGCCCTCAGGTGGACACACTCCCAGATTCATTTTGGCTTCTTCCAGGTGATTGCACTGATGAAGTTTGTAGTGTAAGGGCCTGGAGACAAGATTTTTTACTAAGTAGAGCAAGTACCATTGACTCGAAGAGATCTGAAGGGATCAGATACAAATCTTCTAGCAAGTCTGGGTGGTGGCACTGCTCACAGCTGGCACCCAGTCGAGAATGGGGAGCATAGCACAGCTTTTATTGGAAATAAAAAGCTGGGGACCAAGACATGGGACTTGAAGGGGAGAAGCAACCATTATCCAGATGACATATAAATGGGACTGTTAACTGAAAGTGGGGTCTGGCTGCTCCTCACTCTGAAGACAATAAAGAGGCAGGGTTAGTGGAAAGGAAAGTTGGATTTATTTTGGTTGCCAGCAACTGAGGGGGAGGGCAGACTCCTGCCCAAAGGGCTGACTCCCCTTCTGACAGTCAGTGGGCAGGAGTTTTTAATAGGCAGGAGGAGGGGGCTACATGCAGAAACAGCAAATCAGCTCTGACAGTCATCTTGAAATTTGTCATGTGGTAGTCTGAACAACAACATCTTGACTGTTTTAGGTAGGTTTAGTTTTCAGTGCCAGGGACGTTTTGTTCTCATTTCCTTGAGACCAGTTCTTAGAATTGTGGCAGCTTATGTCCTGGCGACACTCGGGTCATCATGTAGCCAACTCCTTCCACCTGGTGGGGGTTTTAGCCTCCGTAAGGCGGCTCACACAGTATGGCTGAGAATATTATCTGTAGCCCTTCAGAAGGAACATGAAGTCCTTGACTTTGCTTAATTACTTGGTCTCATTTGTCTGTTCTCCTTTGTTCCTGCATTTTCTCACTTCTCTGATTAAACTTATCCTTCGATGAAAGTTTTTCTACCGACAAAAGGCAGATAGAGAGCAAGGAGGGGAAGGACCGTAAGACCATGTTCCTTTTCAGTACACTCTCCTTTTCCGAGATTGCTAGGCTGGGCACCAGGGTTTATCAGCAGTGCAGGGTGGGATCTTGGGGTGACAGACGAGTCATGAGAGGTAGAGCGGTGTATCTGCATGGTCTGAACTCCCTGACAGTTATAAGTGGAGACGGTAAGTTGCACTACTCAAGTCTGACACTAAGCCTTTTTTGTGAGCATAGCCTCATTTAATTCTAACAGAGAGTGAAGCAGATATAGTACCCTTCATTTTATGGGTGAAAAAAAACCTGAAGTTTTAGGAATTTAAATTACTTTCTCAAGGTCATCTTCCTGGAAAGGGTGGAGGAATGTGATTGACACCCAGCTCTGACTGGCTCCATAGTTCATGCACCTGTTGGTGAAAATACAAAGTCTGCAGAATCTCCTAGACTTAGCCTCTGTGGGTGCCATTCCTCAAAAGGACTGGCCGTAAAGTGACCTGGGGATCCCAGGGGTTACCCTATCTTTTACTATCAGATCCATGTCTGTGTAGAGGATTCGCAGGACTGGCTAAAGAATTAAAGCACAGACTTGACCACAAAAGGGATGATTTTTGAGGTTCCAACAGCCAGAGAAGATGTAGGAAGGTGATATACCATAAATTCTTGTGCATACATTGCTTCTTGCTGCTCAGATATTAGAGGTATTGGCCAGATTCACACAAGATTCCATTGATAGGGAAGACATTATGGTTATTTTGTTCTAAGAATTTATTTTTTTATTGTGAAAAATATGCAAAAATAATAAAATATATAGCTTATTAAGAATTATAAAAAAATGACAACCTGGGAGTTCTCTTGTGGTGCATCAGGTTAAAGATCGAGTTTTGTTATGTCAGTGACCCAGAGGCCCAGCTTGTTGCTGTGGCTTGGGTTCAGTCCCTGGCCCAGGAACTTCCACATGCCACAGGCACAGCCCTCCTCCCGCTGCAAAAAAAAGGAACCTACAGTAAAGAATTGTAAAAGAAGCATCCGCAAACCGTCCATCTAGGTCAAATCACTGAATATAACAAACACCTAAATACCCCACATTTACCCCTCAGGATGATAACTCCCTTTCTGTCTGCTAGCCATATCTTTATCCCAACAATGTATTATGATTCTCATTTCTGGCCTTCTTTTTCTTTTATAGTAGTAATGCCTACTTATTTGTGCCAATAGACTCTAGCTTAATTTTTGCTTTTGAGCTTTATACAAATGTTATATGCAGAATTTCCTGCGTTCTGTCTCACTGTGCCAGTATGAACTCACTTTTTAGAAAAAAATTAACCAATGATTTTTAGAGATGTTGAAGAAAGGGAGCCAGTTGGTTCAGGACATATCCCTTAGAGGACTTATGTCCAGGAGACATATTACATGTCACAGAAAATGGACAGAGACTTAATAGCCTCTTGGGAGGCCCATATAGTTGTCATGGTCACCAAAGAGGACTTACATGGTTCTCCATCTGATAAGTGCATTGTGCTTCTCCTTCATACGTCCAGATCATAATTAATGCCTGGATCAAAGAGAGATTCACGGACAGTGGGGTCTTTCCATTGTCAGCTGTTATCTCATAGGAAAAACTGGAGGATACGCTTAAGTTTTCCTTTTCCAGCAATGAAATACATTGTTTCAGCTTTGACGCCTTGGTCCATAGGTCTGTCTTCCCAGAACACTCTGGGTAGTTGTTTCTGCCCCTGGAAAATTCTTACTTCATCTTCAAAGTTCTGCTCACATTTCACTTCTCAGTTGAGACTTTCCGCTGTCTGCCTTTTGAGGAGATAATCTCCTGAAATTCATTACCATGAAGGAGCATTTGAGCCTGATTCTATTGCCAGTAATGCAGCAGCATAATTATGTTTACATGCAGGTCTTCTCTGTGCCGTGGCAAGAAACTTGAGGAGAGAGAAGGTACCCCATTTATCTTCTCCCTTCTTAGTGCCGATCATACAGGCATCCGCTCACTGTGGCTGAATCAATCAGTCAATCAATCAATAAAGAGATAAATAAAATCCTGTGGAGAGAAATTAATTAATGTCGGAGACATATCACATCTTAAACCAGAAAGACCTGGCAAGGTTATAAATTATAATAGTCAAGCGGGGTTGGAGAAAGCGTCAAGAAGTGATGAATGGGGGGGTAACAGGATGAATGGTAGAGATACTTAGTCTAAGAACACAGAGAATGACACAGATGCAGTGTGAGAAGATTATCATTTTAGGCAGAGTGCTATTCATCTGGCCTAAGAGGAGGCATGCCAGACTGAGATGTTCTCCTTCATAACATGATTGCATTTAAGTAATTATTAATCTTAGAGAAAGTATTTCTTCCATAAAAACATGAATGGAATGTGTGTGTGTCTAAAAAAAGCTCTTTGTGGATGTGGAGAACATGCATTACTGCATTTTTTTGGGAAACTTGGAAACTTCTGGATGTTTTTTACTTCTAAATACTTGGAGAAAAACTTTCATAAAAATATGCTTTTATAACAAAAGCTATTTTAAGTTCAAACGTTTCAGTTAATCTTTCTAAAGATTTCAGGAGGCTACATATTTAATCCATGCAACGCATCCTGGTGAAATGATAATTTAACATTGTGGTGTACTTGAAGATGCGCTGAGAATTAAAATGCAGAGTTTTGATTAATCACATTCTTGCTTCTGAAACTGAGTGTTCTTGGGATCAGATGCCCTTGCTGTCAAAAACTAATGGTGAGATCCCTATTCAAGTGTCTTTTTTTTCTTTTTCACTCCATTAGTAATAATTCCCCCATGCCCCTCCATAATTCTAAGTGATGCAGTACGGTGTGTAATACCCACAGGGTATAGTGACAGCAAATGTGGTAACACTCAGAAATCTATGCATTTCCATTCGAACAAAAGTGCTATACAGATAGAAAGAATGGTTATGACCACTAGTTATGGGACTTGGCACATCAGGCTTCTACAATTTGCATGATCATGAAGCTTTGAAATGAACAAGGGCAGCATCTTATTTTGCTGAGCAAGGATAGAGATGGTAGCAATTCTAGAAGTCTAACCTAAATCTTAGGTTTGGCACTGCCCTTCCTGGCAGATTTTTTTTCCTGTTGCCCAGATTCTCTCAAATACGTATTTCATTCTTTTACATTATATGCTTATGCGTCTGTGCACTCTGCATCATGGTCAACTCTGTCATGCGAACTTGGAATCTAGGAAGTTCCAGCCAACCAAGTGACTTGAGGATGGAGGAGTAAGTCTTACTTTTTCTTTTCTGCACACTTCTCTGGTACCTTCATTGCCAACATCTAGCCTTTCAGTGGTAGGGACTTCTGCTCTGGAATTTTTATCTCACTTGGGCACCAGCATTGGTTTGGAATGATGCTATACTTGTTTATTATGCATCAATCATTTCATTAGGAACGTGAATTCAAATTAAACATCCCTACAGGGTTTTGCAAACAAAATATGGGTTTAAGACGAGTTTCGTCCACTGCTCACCCCCTCTTGTTTATTAATTCATTAAATGTTTATTGACCAGCTATCGTGTGAAAGATACTTCCTTAAGGTACTGAGCATACCCTCAAGGATAAGGGAGTTCTGTCTCAGTCACTGACCTCAGATATTGAGATGAGGGGCTTTATGACCACTGTTACTTAGGAAATGCAGAGAGGAAAAAAAAATGATTGAAGGAACAAAATAGTTAACATTCATCTGAAACAGGATTTTCAGTACATACAACAGTGAGACAAGAGACTTGAAAATAGTAAACATTCAGAAAATACCTGTTGAATAGATTCTTTCCAGAAACACACATGGCATTAATTTTGTGTGAATCTCAAACCTGCTTGCCTGCCCCAAACCCTTCTTTCTTCTTCTCCATGTTGTCCTACATTTCACCACATTCCCTTATGAACTATTCCGTATTCTCTTATGTCCATCCTTTATGTACTACTCTGTCCCCCTCTTCTCCCTTCCTAGAGTTTCTCTTCTGCTTCAAGCAAACCTCAGGCTGTCTTCTTGGATGGGGCACATCCTTCATCTTCACTCTATCCTTAATTTTATTTTCCATCTCTCTTCTCTAGATGTTGATGATACCCATCTTATATACAACCTTTAAGTGGATCCATAAGTAGCACATCACCATCAGGCTTATAATCTTATGATCCCTGTCAGAGCCCATATGGTAGAGCCCAGACTCATTAGCATTACATCTGATGCTTCTTAATGTGTTCCCTTCTGCCAGTCAGGCTCTATTTTTATTTGTACCCCGCACCTCAACCAGAACCCTTAGCTACTCATAAATCTCATCACCATTCTGTAGTCAGCTTGTACTTTGCACCATATATTTTCATGTCCCTTGCTTCTTTGTACATGTTCTTCTCATCCTCTAGAATACTTTTACTGATTTTTATTCAAGAGATTTCTCCTTTAAGACTCATCTCAAAGATAACCTCTGGGATGATTCTTAGGTAATTCTTGTTATAATCAGTATCTCTATCTTTTTAATCCATACAGTTATTGCCCCTTTGCTTCCTAATGAAATGTAATGCCTCCTGCGAATCTGCATGTATCTCCCTAGGTGACTGGTATTCTCACACTTTGTTGCATGTGTTTGTGGTGCTCTTCTGCCCAGAAGAGTCTCCCTTTACCCTTTCTTCCTCCAAAGGACATCAAATACTCTTTGCAGATTCAATGATCAACTTCTTTATGACACCTTCACTGATCCTCCCACTTACTGAGGCAGAATGAGTTCTTTTCTATGTGAATTTCATGCTCATCTTAGTGTGTATGAACTTCTACCCTGTATCTGTTACATCTTGAAGAATATATTTATCTGTCTCTATCCTCTTATGAGACCATAAGGATTAGGAGGGAAGGAACTGTATGTAATACACACACACACACACATACACATCTGGTGTGTGTCAGGCACTGTTCTAAGTGCCAAATATATATTTGTGAGTGAGACAGATGCATTTCTTGACCTCATTATACTTGATATTCTACGAGGAAGGAGAATAGAAAAAAATTGGTATATATGTATTTTCCCACTGCTCTCAGCAAGCCGTTCATCACTGCTTACTGTTAACCTGTTGTCTAGGGCACAATTCTAGGTAGCTCTGTGCTGGAGCTGAGATCCAATTGGTTATTAAACACAGCCACTATTAAACAGTAGGTGATGTAAACCTACAGTTAAATAATGAAGGTGAAAAAATTAATAGATACCCAAAACTCATCACTCAAATTTATTTACTATTGCATATGCTCAGGAGGCAGCTGAAGTCACTGTACCTGTATGATGGAGATGCGGCATATAGATACTTCTGATCATATCTTCTCAACTCTGCATGCATCGATGCCATGGTGGTTGATTGAAATTGGCCAAAGTGGGAATATTTACACTACAAAAGTCAGAAAATGCTACAAATTGGTCCTTTCTCACCCCTCCTTAGCCTATGGAAAAATACTTGTCAGCACACCACTCACTACTTCTTGGTAATGCATGAAGTCAGAGTTGAAAAGTAGCTGTAGCATTTGGGGAAATGAAATGTTCCTGTGTAAGCAGGGGCAAAGATGTAAGAACAGCACTTTGTATTCTAGTGCAGATTCATAATTAAAAGGTAACTAGAAAGATAATTAAAAGGTAACCAAGAGAAACATTCTGTGCTTTGGGCCGAGGACTGTAATTAGGTTCGACACATGCTTTACCAGCTAGAATAGAGTAGGAAGCAAGTATTGCATAATCTGAAAGCAATGAAAATACATTGGCCAAAGCTAGTGGATATTTCTGATGGGCCTTGCTCCAAAGCAGAGAGCTACTCTCTCTTTGTCAATAAAAATTAGAGATAAACATAATTAGTTTTATAAATCCAGAATTCATGAGGTTTAGCTTTAGGATATGCCTCCCAGCTTTTACTTAGATAACACTGGTACACATTTGGGCCAGTATACCTTTAATACTCTTGAATACCCACTAGGTATTCAGCAATACTGTGGTGTTATGAATCACATTTCAATCACCGGGAAGGGGACTGGCACTAAATGCGTGAACAATGTGCCAGACAACTTGTTAGCTACTGAATACAGGAAATATCTGGTCCCCATGGCTCTGTAAGATGCAGAATGAATGTAAGGAAAGAGAGGGAAATAAGATATACTGAACACATAATATATTCTGTTCATAACTTGTCTTGAATCCTTATAAGTTTGAAAGTGATATTATCTATTCTCATTTTATGGCAGTGAAATGGAGGCTTGGAAAAAACTGAAGGAAACTTTTCCAAGATGACATTGAAAGTAAGTGGCAAGGCCAAGAGTTTTCAAACATATATGTATTTTTGACCCTTTCATAAGGATTTCTCGGTTGTATGTTACATGCCAAGAGATGACCTGGATGCAGGCAGGAAAATGGCTAGTGTTATACCATCTCTCTACTCAGAAAGCTTATGTTATCCTGTGGGAGGAAGATAAGTCATTATAACCACATGGGTAACTATTATAGAGGCCAGCACCCTAAGTTCACAAGAAACAGACTCAGAATGGTCTTTAGAACTCGGTGAAGGCACCTGGTCGTACTCTAGTGTAAGCCTTCAAGGACAAGCAGGGATTTGGCAGGTCGGATGGTCTGGGCGGGTGGGCACATCCTCGGCAGGAGGAGTAGCTGATGCAGAGGGCTGAAGTCAGGAAGAGCAAAGCAGGTGAATCGCTATTCGACCTAAAATTTTATTGATCACTTATTTAAGTAATTTATTCCATCAATCCCTTTCATAAGTTTATAAGTAGATGCAGTTATCATAAATGAGGTTCCAGGTGTTGTATGCATTTCCATGTGATTACAAGAAGTTTGGATTTTTTATCTTGAGCACAGTGTTCCAACAAAGGAAACAGTATGGTCGGATACATATTTTAGAAAGACCACTCCTTCTGTTTTGTGTAACAAGTAAAAATCTGATTGGTAACTCCCTTGTTTAAAATATTGTGTTCACTTCTTTCATGTGTTTTTGTGAGAACTGGTTGGAACATGTATCAAAATCTGAATAGAGTCCCTGAAATGTAGTAAGTCTTCAATAGATGGTGGTCTTTTTGTTTTTTAAAATTCCATGTGCTGGCTTTGGCTCTCCCCTGATCTCATCTCCAGCCCTTCGCTACTCTCATTTGGTGCTCAACATATCTTCCTGCTTGGAATATTTTGCCCCATGATGCATCACTTTCCTGTAGTTTACCTGGTGAACTCCCACTTGGTTTTATTAAGAGCAGAGGCTGAAGCAGAACCAACAGCTGGAAGAACAGCTTTCATCACTCATGTTTCGGGGATAGCAGTTAGTGGGGCTCAGGCGGAGATTCTACAAAGGACCCACTTACGAATCAACTAAATGGGAGTTCCCTTGTGGTCCAGCAGATTAAGGATCCAGCATTGTCACGCAGTGGCTCGGGTCACTGCTATGATGTGGGTTCCATCCCTGACTTCTGCATGCTGTGGGTACAGCAAAAAAAAAATAAAAGGGAAAGAGAGAGAATTGAAAAAGAAACAGTCAAATAAATAGTTGGCTGTCAATATTACCAGGCCTAGAGATCATGATATCATAGGATGATGTGAAAATTTTTCTGCCCTGTTTTACTTGTTTACTTCCCACATTTCAGTTCCAGAGAGGCCAGCCATAGAAATGTAAGAGAGTAAATAGGGGAAAAATAAAGATAATTATGTTTCTTCTGTCTTTATCTATTTAAGTTAAGGAGAAAAGAGGCTTAAACTAGTGATAATTTATCTGAGCTGTCTTTCATATCTGGAAGACGATGATTTTTAATAGAATTGAGACTATGGTGACAATTAAGGTTGACCATGGAACTTATCTCTTTTCTGTGAGTAATCATAAAATTTGTGGAACTGCTTGAGTTCTTATGAAAAAGTACTTGAAGAAATCCCCTTATTGAATATCTTTTAGGAGAAAAGTAAGAAATAAAGTAGTTACATATTTACTGTATTCTATCAATCATACTCTTTCCAAGTCCTAAAAATAGAATTTTTGAATACCAAACTCTTTAGGCTTGGTTTGAAACAGGGGAAAAAGTGAAAGAAGGGTGATAAATTCTTAGACACATAGCACTAAGGTAAAACTTGAGACCTGAATTTTTTTCAAGTGATTAAAATGGAATAAAAAAAGGGAAATGCATAATTCATGCATGACTCACCAAGACTGTATTAAAGATCAATCATAGAAGTCACAAAACAAAGATGCAGTGATTGGAAACTGAGAAAGATGGAGAGTTTGAAACTATTTACCTTTTTGTACATCTCACTTCATATGCTCAGGACAACCTACCTTTTCAGCCCCTTCTTTCCGTATCTTTATGATGCATTTCAAGTCTTTATGGAGTAGGCCAAGCCTCCCTAGCTACTGCAGCTTTGCATTGTTATCTCTTGGCAAGGTGATCTCCTTCATAATCCCTTCTCCAAACCACCTTCTACCCCACTCCAAGATAACCCAAACAAAATCTTCACTTCAGTTACCATGGCAACTCATGTCTCTTAGCCTTGCCTGACACACAGATTTTGACTCATGCTCTTCCCTTTGCCAGGTGTATTTTCTCTCTCATGGCTGAGATTTCATTCCTCAAGACACGTTTTCCTGTCCTTCTAACACTTTGTTCTTATTTACAATGAAGTTGCTTGCCATTTTGCATTTTAACCGGGTCTTTCTGCATATCCTCACAAACCATAGGTTTCTTTGAATAATAAAATGTGGGGGAGGGGGTTAGGCATTTACAAGCTCTTCCTAAATGTCAGGAACAATTCTAGGTGACTTGCTGAACATCTTATTTAATCTTCAAAATGACCCTATGGCATATATTATCATCTGCATTTTATAAATGAGCTAACCAGCTCAGTAATTAATCAACGCTTCCAAAGGGCTGCTACTGGTAAAGATATAAACTGAGGCTTTTCTGAGTAAAGCTGCTGCTTTCACTGTGTCAGCATATATTGAGATCGTGAGTCAGAGTTTATTTTTGTATCTGGACTTTGTACTGTCTAGGTTATGTCTCTGGGTTGCTGTTTGCCTATGACTCACTGTCTCTGCTTCTTTCTCTCTGTGTTTCCTTCTCTATCTCTTGTGGTTATTTATATTTCCTTACAACTTTCTAAAGATTTTACCATACATATGAGTGTGTAAGGGGATCACAAGAGGTCTTCACTATGAAAAACGCAGGAAGGACCAGCAGGGGGGGACATGATGGTCTGAGTAGACATGGACAGAGACCTGCCATAGCAATGACCAGCCATTGTAACATCTGGCCACTGTGGTGCTGGAGAGCAGATTCAAGGAAAGGGCCCATGTGCTCCAGCCCACATCTGAGTAACACCAGGCACCTGGCGGGTAGGGAAACATCTTCAGTTATTTCATAGGTCCAGCCCATCATCCAGGGTGCTCATGGAGAACCAAGCTCTGTTAAGATGGATAGACTCCCTGCATATGGAGAGAGACTGGTAAATATTCAGCCTATAAGCTTGGGTAGACTTTCTACAAATCACCTTTCCTTCTTGTATAGTGAAAGTATGCAAGATTAGCCTTAGATTTTTTTCTTGGAAAAAAAAAAAACAGAAAAATGGAGGTCTATTAAGTAAATGACTTTTTTTTTCTTTTGGCGTGATGTTTACTTTAAGGAAAATAGGAGAATCTCCCATCTCATTAATGCTATGTTTCTCAGAGGATCTTCATACCTGTAACTGTGACAGTGGCATAACTGACATGGCATCACTGAGAGAGATAAGATGTTTTGAAAATCAGGGAACAAGGTAACAATAGAGCTGAGGTATGATCCCAGGTCTCTTGACATTTAGTTTAATGTTCTTTCCATCACATCTCTGTTGATTAAAAAAGTATTACTAACAAAGAAATGGTACAAAGAATCATGCTGGTTGAGTTCTTGACAAGGCTTATACCCTGTGGATTGATTAACTGGAAACTCAACACCTGGACTGTTTTTGATCCCTCGTGACAAAGATTTGAACAGTTCAAATGAGATTGGTAAGGGGAATGAAATCTCTTTTACATAAATCACAGTCTCAAACATTTTCAGCACCTGCCTACGTCAGGCACTCACATGAAAGACTAAGGAATCATATATGAAAGCTGGTGTGCTTTAAGCTCCTTCTGAATATTTTTGAAAGCTGATGACAGTGAAGGACACTGCTTTTCAAGTTTAAAAGGTAAAGGTCTGAAAAGAGATGGAAGTGTCTTTTACTCAAGGTGGAAAGAATCCATGGGAAATCTATTTCCTTATTTTCTCAGCATGCCTGATGTGAGAGTGTTCATTTATTCAGTTGTAAATGACTTTCAGAAAGTTGTCACTTTACAAATCCACACATTGGAATCTTTAGAATTCTGTCTTTCAGTTGACATTCAAACTAGTGATAGGAGTTTCTCTGAGATGTAGATCTGGTATTTGTGATTGTGAATGTCCTCAAGTTCTCCAGTCCTCAGTCGTCACCTTTCTATTTAATATCTAACTGCACAATCTGAGCTTCTACTCTGTGTGTCTGTAAGGGGCCCTGTCTTTTCCTGGATTCTCCTTCTTTAGTATTTTTGAAATCGTTGCGGTGCTTCCGTATCACCAAAGTCAGTTTGGGGAATGGTTATAATATCCTATGAAGAACTATCCGCTCTACCATTTTAAACAGTCAAACAAATATCAGCAACATAAAGCAGGTGCTTTGTATCCATGAGTCCCACAATGTATCTGCTTATATATTCCCGTTCCTGAGTTGGTTTGGATCGTTACCAATGATCTCTATTTTTACAACATTTTGTACTTTATATTATAGTATAGATCAATTTCATTTTTTTGTGTGTTAAAGGATTGTTTTCTAATTACCAATTACTATGCTATTTATGCCTGTCTTTTGAAAATAAAGGAAGTTTTATTATTGTGAGTGGGAAAAGCCTTGATAATTGGGAATGCATCTTCAATTTGCTAAGACAATCTATATCAGCTTCAACTCTCCCAGGCTTGATTGAGGGTTTTTCCTGTTCACTCTAAATCTTGGGCTGCCTCCCAGTTTTATCTGATTTTTTTCCTTCTTGAATTAATTTTATAGTCTGATTTTTTTTTTTTCCCTATAGCACTGCTCTGTAAATAACTTGACTGTCAGTAACTTTAATCAAGACTTGTTTGCTACTCTCAGTTCCATGGTTCTGTATCAGTCAGGGTTCAATCAAGAGACAGAAACTTCCTAGTATTTGGTACAGACAATGTAATATAAAGAATCATTACTGCCAGTTTTAAGGAGGATAATAACAAGAGGCAAGAGATAAAGGGAAACCAAAACATGGAAATGATAAACTTGGGGAGGAGATGAAAGTTCCTTTCCAAAACTAGAATTCAGAACCCACAGGTGAAGGTAAAGTTGCAGTTTCTTGCATATGCAGTTCTCTGTGTCACTCTGGGCCATCTTCTCTTGGGTAGAGAGGCCAAGGCTTGGAAACCAACTGCTGGGGTACCTAGAAGTCTCCCTAGACATTGAAACACAAAGGGAATGTTTTCATCTTGACAGTCAGCCCCTATATTACATTATGCCTTTTTATTAGCTCTGTTCCTTTAATAACACTTCCCCCATGCTAAAGTGCGCTGGCATCATCCATATTCTCTCTTTGTTTCATTGTGAAGCATTTTGAAAACTGTTAATAATTTTTTTTTAAGTCAAAGAAAGAGGAGATAAATACACTGTGGGAAGTGTCTGTGCCACTCATTCAAAGTAGCTGAAAACAATTTAAGCAAAGGTTTGACCTTCTGAGAGCAATAAAAGCCCTACCTTCAGTCATTCCAGTTTGGCCCATGAGAATCTGCCTTAGTCAGCTAACCAAAAGTATTTACTTTTTGTAGACTCATAGAGTGCTGTTTTGTTGCCATTGAGGACATGGAAAAAACAACAAGGACATCAATCAACAAATTTACCAAAATTTGTCAGTTTTCAGAGCCTGTGCTCGTCCCTGAGTTCAAGACTAGAATATACCTTTTTTAAATCAAAAACTTCACACCAAGGAGGGTAGATGACACCCCGCTTCCCCTTCTCTTCCCATGCCAGGGTATTTCTAGGTCTTTGTACTTTATTTCCTCTTATCACAGAGGAAACACTGCCTTTGGAGTTTTATCAGGCATATTGGACTAGATTCAGAGGCATTATTGGCAAGCAGCTAGCTATTTTGAATTGAACAAATTAATTTATGTCTCCAAATCAGTTAAATGGGGAAATCATATCTAATTATCTGAGAAGTGTTATGGTCACTTATTCTAAGAGATAGCCTTCCTTATTTCCTACACTAATGTCTGCCAGGAACCCCATGACCTTCTTCAACTACAGCATAAAAGAAGGAGGTTGGGGTAAATGGACCTATAGGACACATGGGGTTGAAAGATTTCTGTATTTTACATGAAGTAGAAAATTAATGTTAAGCAGACTGAAATTATACATATTTATAATCCTAGAGCAACTACTAAAAATGCAAAAAAAAGGCATAGTGGATTTATAAAAATACTCAAAGAAATATGAAAATAGGAAGGAAAAACAAGTGAAATCAAAGATGACTAATAATAAAATGGTTAACATGTGTTCAGCCTTATCAGTGAAACAGATTAAACACTTAACAAGCAAAATGTTCACATTAAAAAAAAATGCAAATCCCTCAAGGTCCAGACGGTTTATCCAATGAATTCCATTAGTCCATCCTCCTCTTAAAAAATGGAAGAAGAGGAAACTCCTGGAGCCATTTTAAGATGCCAATCTAAGTCTGATGATAAAACCTGGCACATATATTATAAACAAAATGAAAGAAGGGAAAATAAAGAAAAATATCTCCCATGAATACAGATTATAAAAATCCTACAAAATAGCAAATAAAAAATATCAATATATAAAACAGATAATAAATCAAGATCAGAAAGGGTTTTTCATAGGAGTAAAACATCGTTTTAAATTTTGGCATTTTTTTTTTGTGCTCGCTTCGGCAGCACATATACTAAATTTTGGTATTTTTTAAAGATTAACGTGATTTTTTTAAATTTTAATATTTAAAAATTCTATTGGAGTATAGTTGACTTACAATATTGCATTAGTTTCAAGTGTACAGCAAGGTGAATCAGTTATACATATACATACATCAATTCTTATTCAGATTCTTTTCCCATATAGGTTATTACACAGTATTGAGTAGATTTCCCAGTGCTGTGCAGTAAGTCCTTGTTACTAACTTATTTTTAAAATTTTGAATAATTAATTTATATTAACAGAATAAAAAAGACTGATTATCTCAATACATGCAGGGAAAATATTTTCAAAGGGTAAAATATGATTTAAGAAAAATTCTCAGCAAAGTAGGATTAAGAGGGAAGTTCCTCAGTCTAATAAAAGACATCTATGAAAAAACTGCAGATGGGAATTCCCGTCGTGGCTCAGTGGTTAACGAATCTGACTAGGAACCATAAGGTTGTGGGTTCGATCCCTGGCCTTGCTCAGTGGGTTAAAGATCCGGCGTTGCCGTGAGCTGTGGTGTAGGTTGCAGACGTGGCTCGGATCCCACTTTGCTGTGGCTGTGATGAAGGCCGGCAGCTACAGCTCCGATTAGACCCCTAGCCTGGGAACCTCCATATGCCACTAGTGTGGCTCTAAAAAGGCAAAAAGACAAAAAAAAAAAAAAAAAAGCTTAGATAACATTAAACTCTATGGGGATTCTGTTTTTGTCTAAAGATATCATCCCTTCTTGTTCCTTTTCCTCCACTTTATGCCTTTTCATTAATCTCTGCTTTTTCCTAAATAAGTCTCTCCAAAAGTGTGTTTATATATTTTATCTCTATATTTTCATTATTTTCTCTCAATTCCTTGCCGTCTAACATCTTCACCCACTGGTGAAATGCTGGAAAACTCAAACTTTTCAAATGCTTGGCATTTATTTTTCTCATGCTTGGCAACCTCCAGTACTGGCTGCTCCTTCTCAGTTTCCTTCAGCTTGGGAATGAACCAGGCAGACTCTGAAATCCTACTTTCATGAGTGTTAGCCATATTTCAACATCTTTGCCATGTTACTTTTTCTAACCAGCAGGAAGGGAAAGTTCCCTAAAACCAAATTAACTCAGCAAGTTTAAGCTGTGGTTGTGTGATGTCAGCCAACAGGAGCAACAGGATTTCTTTCTATTGATTTGAATCTTCCTAATTCTTTTCCTCCTACCTAGTTTGAGCTCCTTTCATCTAGATCTAGACCACTGCATTAATTGCTTCTTCATTTGCATACTCACAAATGCTTTGATATCTTCCAGTCTGTCATGCACATTTTAAATCACAGATCTGATCAGTGGACCTTCATCCCTTCTGCTGCCTTGCTTCCACACCTGTCTTCCATTACATTTCAGATAAAGAATGAACTTCTTACTGTAACCAACTTTGTGTGCCCGAAAGAACCCTGACTGTGATTCTAGCTTATCTCTAACCATAATATTCTAGCCATCTCCTCCATCCCATTCATGCCAGAGGTTCTTTGCAACTATAAGTGTCTCCATTTGAAAATTCTTCTATTCCCATTTCATCTAATTTCTAATTTGCCTTCTGATTCAGCAATCACTCTCTCAGGGAACACTTCATGACCTTCCTGGCTAGGTCAAATCTTCTATCAAGTATTCTCACAGTATCTTGAACCAATCTTTTATAGAACTTACCAGAATAGCCATTTTATATTGATGGTATAATTCTTTTGCTCATTCTCTCTCCCCAGCCAGACCACTTGCTTGAAGAATTCAGTGTCTATGGTGTGTTTATTTATCACTGTACTTGCTATTCTAGTTGTTATTCAGGAAGTGACTATCTACCTGTCTTTCTGTCAGTATTTTTGCCTTCCTCTAGGCCTTGTTGATGACTCCTTCAAGGACTGCTGGCTTACTGGGTTCTCACAGTCCCTGAATTACTTAGTTTGATTTCCTGCCTCTCTTACTTCATTGTGCTTCTTGGTAAACACCAGCCCCATCTGTGCTTGTTCCCGCTCAAAGCTGGGCCCTCTGACCCGTATCATCTATTGTCGTTCTTGTCAACTTAAAGACTCTCTCTCACCTTCAGAGTCATATTGATTGAGGCACTTATTTAAAATCTTTAGGATAACAGGCTTTCACCTGAGACACACTTAGAGCTTGCCTCCCAGCTCTCCTCATCACTGCATTCTCTGTGCCATTCAGAGACTCTCCTCCCTGCCTTTCCATGATCTTCAGGCAAGTTCCCTGTTTCCTCACTTGCTATTGCAGAAGGAGGAACTTACACTTTTAAAGCACTATCTCAGCCCAAATGAAGAACCCAATCCCGTAAGCAGAAATCTCACCAGCTCAGCACTTGGACCTTGCATGTCTAATTAACATGAAGCTCTTGGGACTGGCATGAACATCTCAGAGTTTCCAGAGCTCAGTCAGTGATTTGGAAGCAAACCATAGAGAGGTGATATTATTAATGATCAATGAGAAAAGCCCTTAAGATAGTTGGAGGAGCTTAGCCTTAAAAGGCCCTCTTTTATAATATTTAATTTTTTTTTGTATGTAAAGATTTTAATTAGAAGAAATATAATTATTTTTAATTTCGGTCTTCATTTGTTGAATGTGGAAACACTGGGCGTTTTTCTTCTTTATACTTAGGAGGCTATGATGTTGAAAAAAAACAAAAAAAATAAAAACCAAACAAAGCAAAATTAAAGGATGTGTGGTAATCTGAAGCACAGAAGCCCAAAAAAACAGCAATATTATAGTCGTGCTTCTATTTAGATTTCTATTTCTAGAAATAAAAATAATGAAAGGAGTCTACAAGACTCTGCCAGTAATATAATCTCAGTCAAGTGTGAAATTTTTGCCTTCAGCTTCCTCACCTACAAAATGAGAATATAACGGTATTGCCAAATAGGAATTCTGTGAAAAGTAAAGGAGTTCACATATACAGGTGCTTAGAACAATGCCTACTGTTTTCCTACTTTCTTTTATTGACAAATGTGGCATTTCCCAGCAGGGTGTCAGACTCATCCAATACTTCATTTTGGTTCACCCCTGACCTGGGCAGCAGACCTTCATATAGATGTCAAACTGCCCTTGGGGAAAATGTGCACAAATCATCAATTAGAGAGTTTGCAATGGACCTTCCCAGCTGTGGACCTGAGCCTGTATCCCATCTTTAGCTGGAACATATGCTTTGCATCTCACAAACTTTCAAACTCCCAGATGCCCAAGGAACATTCAAATGATTGGTTCCCTTTCTTTCTTGAGTGACTGTGAAATAAATGAGCTGTAGTGAAAAAGAACTGGATAGGGATCCAGAAGATATGGATCTGCCAATAAGTCTTTATATTGACTCTTTCAGAATTTCATTTCGTCTTATGTGAAACCAAGAGTCCATGTCCTGAGTTTGCAGAAAGGCTTTAAGTACCAAATGCCATCGTTATATGGATACAATTTGAATACAGCAATGTTTTGTATAAATTTGAAAGCTAATAATAGTAATTGGTAACACTTTAGCTGCTATTATTACAAGCAATGGCAGAACACACCCACTCTGTACTGAGGTGCCTATAAGTTAGACCTTCTCCAAGTTTGGAGATAGAGTGTGATGAAAGTTTTTAGTGTCCCAATGAACTCTCTGCCACAACAGCAGTAGAGCCACGACCACAAAGAAAGCATATGGATCAAGAGGTCCTGATCCTCTCAAGAGGGGTCGAAGCTAAAAGAAGTATTCACTGTGCAAACTCTGGAAGAGATTCTGATCAGCCATCATCCTACGGCAATTAAATTTGAAGTTGGGTTCTGAGAAGTACTGCATAATTTGTGGAGGTTGAAATTTTATTGTGATTCTAAAGACAGAAACAACCTGTTACCATGTGGGGCCAAGACTGGATGTCCTTTAAGGCCCTTCTAACTCAACATTTTTGAATTCAGTTACTTTATAACTGTGAAACGGCAGTGACAACTAGTTTTCATATACCACTCTATGTGCCAAGCACTATTTTAAGTGCTTCACACATTACTCCTTCACACATTACGCACAAAACCCTATAATGCTGGTATTACTAGGATCTTATCTATAAATGACCATGTAGGCACATTGAGAAGTCAAGAAACTTGCCCAAGGAACAGAGTCATCAGTATCAGAACCAGGATTTGAATCTTAATAAATTGCCTCAGAGTCACAATCCTCACCATCACTTTCCAGTCTTGAAGCCAAAATAGAATCTTTCCATCAAAACTAACTTCATCTCTCCTTTTTCTGCTTCTTTGCTCAAAGCATGTGTACATTAGGTCATCTTCAAAAAAGACTGTTTCCCTAAGAACATGCCCCTTTTAGACCTGCTGCAATTATAATGTCCCAGAATGTGCATCCTTCTAGATATGAACCTAGTTTCAGCTATTAATTCAACAGGTAGTGAGCACTGACTTTCTCAGTTACTGAACTGGGAAGAGAGGAATGAATAGGAGATTCTGATATTTATCATGATGCATACAGTCCATAATGGTAGAAAGAAAAATACAATCATAGTAGAAAATTAGTAGTACTACAAAAAAAGCATGTTTGTGGTGTCACAAAGATACCAAATCCAGAGAACTCTGCCTCTCATGGGAATGTCTCAAAAAAGGAGATGAATTTGCTCAAAAACATTTCTCCACCAGCAAGTCTCTCTACTCTGAATGACTATATTTCTGTAGTAATGAACTTGTCCTAGATGGTGGATCCTTAAGATTCAGGGAAGTTCTCAAGCAAAGTTATTGTATAAAAGTTGGAGGAAATATCTCTAAAAGAGGCTTATCCCCAGTGGGACTAGTCAAAGGTGACCAAAAAAAAAAAAAAAAAAAAAAAGGTAGCATACACTGCCTTTGTAATTGAAGATGAATTAGATACTCCAAACCCCATGAGCTAAAGGGTCCTGGAAACTATGTCTCAGCTGGGCCCTGATGTTGACCTCATACAGCTTCTGAGGAAGCATGCTGGTAATTCATTATTCTCTGTTTGAGATCCTTTCATGTCTAGGAGCTGACTGCCCAGGAAAATGTTCTTGGATATACTTAAGTTTTAGTACAATATATTTCTATCTGTAGCATCTAACTATTGGCCTTTGGGTCTTCTTGGAATGAAATAAGTATCTTCTATTTAACTTATTTTTCATTTTTTGTACCCCCCACCTTCTAGACCAACATTTAGCTAATGTATTAATGTATATATTCATTCAGCACATGGGTTATAAGTACCCATTCTACAAGTTATGTCATTACTGTGGATGGAAGAGAAAGCTGGGCAATCTTGCTACCCCCCCAGAGAAATTAACAGCTTTATATCTGATCCTGATTTTTTTAAGGCAAGGAAAATGTTTAAAGTGTAAAACATGTCACAGGGGTCAGACAAAAGAGAAAAGCCTGAGTAACATGCCATGGGTGAGAGTGGATGGGGAAAGACTCAGGGGCTTTCAAAGGATAGGGAAGGTAGGCCTTCTGAAATCTGTTCCTTTTTCATAGGTCTCTCTGGAAGCAGAGAGGCAGTCCTTCTGTTCTCTTCACAGAAATGTATAAATGTTTTAAACTTTGTCTGACTATAGCACTCAAAAACTTGTCCAACTGCCCTGACCTCAATCACAGAAGGTGTCAGCCCAAATATTTGATCTCCTGACTGTATGTTTCAGTTATAATGTGCTTGGGTCTGGGGCACCTTGGGTGACAAGCAAATAAGGAGGAAACAAGTTTCCTTACTCAAAGTAAATTACATATCCAACATGGGCAGATTACAAACGGCTCTTGAATTCATTACTTCTCTTCAATTTCAGTTTTGCACTCCTGTGTTCCTTGTTCTTGGTCAGAAGGCTCCAGCCCCAAAATTCAGTCTGGGTTTTACTCACCTGAAGTATTTTATATAGGAACACGCATACAGGTACACAGACACATGACTGTAAGTTTACTTTAGATAAACAATTTCCTTTAAAACAAAGAAATAGGAACATTATTTCAATATTGGCTCAGTATTTAATAGGTTTCTTATTAATGATTATTTCTAGAGTTAGTACTCAATATTATATGGTAGATGGATGACTGTTTGGTATTTAATACCTGATTTTTATTTTAAAATGTTAAAGGTGATTCTATTATTTCTTGATGGAATTAAAAACACAAAATTTTTGGTTCCTTCAGTTGTTCCCCTCTTTCTTGTTTTTTTAGGGGGGTTTGTTTTGTTTTTAATAACACGGATGGATTTATTTCTTAAGACTCGAGAGCAAACTTAAAAGCCATAGCATACAAAGCTTTATAACACGAATAAACACAAAAACCTAAGTAACAATCCTGTACCCCTTAATATTCGTATTGCATCCATCTTTTTAATAGAGGGATTTCTCCTACTCACCCTCCCTGATACCTTTCTCAATTTGGTGTTTTTACAACTAGAGTGAAGATAGGAATTAGTGTTTAATTTTGAAACATTGCATCTAGGAGTTCCTGTGTGGCTCAGTGGGCTAGGTATCCTGCATTGTTACTGCCGTGCCTTCAGTTGTTGCTGTGACGTGGGTTCTATTCTTGGCCCAGGAACTTCTGTATGCCAGGGGCATAGCCAAAAAAAAAAAAAAAAAAAAAAAAGGTGGGGTGAAATATTGCATCTGTGACTTGTTCATAACACAGTTCAGTATTCAGAAGGATATGTCAGATGATTTAAGGCTTGCAATTTGGATACCTAAGAACTGTAAATTAAATCTCCCAAATTGTACAGGTCCTCATTTATTACCTATTAAGGTTTGACATCAGAGGACATATTTTATATCTTTAGAGCTTCTCTAGTGAAAGGTCTAGGGACTTACAAAAAAAGTGTTTGTCTTAACTAGAAGTGAATAAAATGAAAATCCACCTCGATATTCCACATTATCAGTAGCAGCACAGGTCCAGTGACTACAGATTGCTTTATCTACTGGAAAGTTCTGCTGAATTTATCCTCTTTATTGCATCCTCACTGTCACTATCTTCATTTAAGACTTTTCATGTCTCTCTTAATTGGTAAAACATACCAATTGCTGCCTCTCTACAGTATTACTCTCCCCCATTTAACTTCCATGTTATTATCAGATATTTTCAAGTTACAATCATAATTATTATTTCCCCTTCTTCAAGCCGTTGAATGGTTTTTACCTTCACAATAGAGTTCAAACTCCTTAGTAGAACACATTACAGTGTTGATATCTTATGTCCTAATAAGCTCTTATTTCTAATCTCACTATATCCCTTTAAGCATCTTGAATTCCAGTCATGCTAAAGTAGTGCTCATTCTACCACTCACATGCCTCGCTATCCCAGATACTTGAAAACTTTTACTCCACTTTTCCCTTACCTAAAAGCTATGCATCCTATAAAATTGTCCTTTCAAAAGTTGGGGGTTCCTTTCTGTTTTCGTTTCTGTTTTTTGTAATTTCTTTTAGTCTGAGTTGGGTGTTTTCCCATTTGGTTCTCATAATTCCTTGGGTTAGTCTATATCATTGCACCCATTAGCTTATATTATAATCCTCCACTTATCTTTCTGTTTTCTGTGATAACCTATAAATTCAGTGAGGGCAGAGACTGTGTTTATTTACTTTATTCTCCAGAATATTACACAGTAACTGGTACATTGAAAGCATTTGGTAAAGGTTTATTAAAATAGATTTTTGAATTAACCAATTAATAAGAGAGCCATTTTTCAATATGTTAGAGTGGGTACAGATAACAGCACTTTATTACTATAATTCCCATTATGAAAGCCCTGAATGCCAGAATGGTGTTCATACAGATTCTTGGTTTCACCTGGGTATTTCGCATTCAGCCAGAATACCCAGAACAGGTGATGTTTGTCAGAAAAAGTCTTTGATACACATCTACTTTTTAAAATCTATTTTGGCTAGGTATAGAATTAGAGTTGATAATTTTTTTTTTCTTTCAGTGCTTTAGAGATATCCTTTCACTTTCCTCTCTTGGATAATATTTGTGGTCATTTTATCTTTGTACAGAAACAAACTTGTTTTTAAGATTTTTCTTTATTGCTGAGTTTTGACAATTTGATTATGATGCGTTTGGTGTGACTTTATGTTTCTTCTGTGAAGTCCATTATACTTCTTGGATCTATGGTTTTAGTCTTTTTATCAAATGTTGATAAATTTCAACCATTGTTTCTTCATACATTTTTTTCTGCTTTATCCTCCTTTCTGGGAATCAATTAGACATTTCAGATGGCTTGAAATTTTCCTATGGCTTATTGAAGCTATATTTATTTTTGTGGTCTTTTTTCTCTCTTAGTACTTCATTTTCAATAATTATTATTGTCAGGTTTTCAAGTTTACTGATCTTTTCTTCTGAAATATTTACTCTTCCTTGAATCATATCCCTTTAACTCTTATAATTTCAGATATATTTTTATTTCTTAAAGATTCTTTTAATTCCTTTTCATAATGTTAAAATCTCCCCTTAGAGTGTTGTTGGACTCAAGTCATAACAGACTTTCTGATGGATGATATGTACCTATTTACAACATTTTACCTTAGTATATATCATTTTGTTTTTAGACGTGCATCTTGAAATATTTTACATGCTTGGAAAAAATGTGTAGCAATGCCTTATTCATGAGGCTGTCATGCTGTTCAGAGGCTTCATCACTTTCTCCCTCAATCAAATATAGAACACCAGTAAAGAGTTGAAGAGGAAGTTTATCTTTTTTTAAGTATAGCTTATTTACAATACTCTATTACTTTCACATGAGACATAGTGATTCAGTATTTTCATAGATTATACCCCATTTAAAGTTATCATAAAATAATGGCTGTATTTCCCTGTGCTATAAAATATATCCATATTGCTTATATGTAGTAATTTTTGTATCTTTCAATCTCCTATACCCACCTTCTCTCTCTTCACTGTTAAGCCCTAATTTATTTTCTATATCTGTGAGTCTATGTCTGCTTTGTTTAATTTTTTTAGATTTCACATATAAGCAATAACATAGTGTCTTTCTCTGTATGATTTATTTCACTAAACAAAATCCTCCTTAGTGTCCACCTCATTGAAGTGTTGGAATGTCATTCTTTCTTTAAGGCTGAATAACATTCCTTTGTGTGTGTACGTGTGTGTATCTCATGTTCTTTATCTGTTCATCAGTTGCTAGATACTTGATTTGTTTCCATATCTTAGCTATTTTAAATAATTCTGCTTTGAATTTTGGGGTGCATGTATATTTTGAATTATGTTTTTCATATTCTTACGATATATCCAGGAGTAGAAATACTGTACCATATACTACTAAGAGAAAAAGACCACAAAAATAAATGCAACTTTAGTAAGCCATAGGAAAATTTCAAGCCATCTTAAATGTATAATTGAGTCCCAGAAAGGAAGGTAAAGTAGAAAAAAAATATGAAAAAAACAATGGTTGAAATTTATCAATATTTGATAAAAATATCACTGTGCAGCCGCTGTGAAAAACATCACGGAGGTTCTTCAAAAAATTAAGAATGTTTTTCACAGTGGCTGCATCAATTTATATTTCTTACAACAATATATGAAGGTTCCCTTTTCTCCACATCCTTGCCAACATGTGTTATTTGTGGTCTTTTTATGATAGATATACTGACAGGTTTGAGGTGATTTCTCATTTTAGTTTTGACTTGCATTTCTCTGATAACTAGTGAGGTTAAGCATCTTGTCATGTCCCTATTAGCCATCTGTATATCTTGTGTATTCAAATCATCTGGCCATGTTTCTTAATTGAGTTACTTGGGGGATTTTTTTTGGGGGGAGGGGATTTTGAGCTATATAAGCTGTTTATATATTTTGGATATTAACTTCTTATTGGTCATATCATTTGCAAACATTTTCTCCCACTCAGTAGGTTGTCTTTTCATTTTGTCAGTGGTATCCTTTCCTATGCAAAAGCTTTGAAATTTAATTAGGTCCCATTTCTTTAGTTTTGCTTTTAACATTTTTGCCTTAGGAAAGAGATTCCCACCCCCCCAAAAAAAAAAAATTGGCAAGATTTATATCATAGTGTTCTGTCTGCAATCTCTTCTAACAATTTGATTTTTTCCAGTCTTACATTTAAGTCTTTAGTCCATTTTGAGTTTATTTTTGCGTATACTGTGAAGAAATGCTCTAATTTAATTCTTTTATACATAGGTGTCCAGTTATCCTGTCACCTCTTATGGAAAACACAGTCTTTCTCAATTGTATATTCTTACCTCTTTTGTCATAGATTAATTTATCTTAAGTGTATAGGTTTATTTCTGGACTCTTTATTCAAATCTATTGAAATGGTTATATTAGTCTGTCTTGATGACTGTAGCTTTGTAGTATAGTTTTAAAGTCAAGGAGCATAATATCTCCAGCTTTTTTCTTTATTCGCAATATTGCTTTGGCAATTTGTGATCTTTTATGGTTTCATATACATTTTAGAATTATTTGTTCTTGGGGAGTTCCCTTCGTGGCTCAGTGGTTAACGAATCCAACTAAGAACCATGAGGTTGTGGGTTCTATCCCTGGCCTTCCTCAGTGGGTTAAGGATCTGGCATTGCCATGAGCTGTGATGTAGGTTGCAGACCTAGCTCGGATCCCCTGTTGCTGTGGCTATAGCGAAGGCCGGCGGCTTCAGCTCCTGTTAGACCCCTAGCCTGGGAACCTCCATATGCCACGGGTGCGGCTCTACATAAAGGCAAAAAGACAAAAAAAAAAAAAATTATTTGTTCTTGTTCTGTGAAAAATATGTCATGGAGTTTTGATAAGGATTGCATTAAATCTGTAGATTGCTTTGGATAGTATGGGCATTTTAAGAATATCAGTTCTTCCAGTTCAAGACCAGGGACTTTATTTCCATTTCTTTGTATGATCTTCAATTTCCATCATCAATGTTTTATAGTTCTCAGAGTATATTTCTTTCACTGCTTTGATAAGTTTATCCCTACCTATGCATTTTATTCTTTTTGATTCAGTTTAATTGAGATAGTTTCCTTTTTTCTCTTTCTGATAATTCATTATTAGTATATAGAAAAGCAACAGAGTTTTGTATGTTAATATTGTATCCTTCAATTTTACTGAATTCATTTATTAATCCTAATAGTTTTTTCATGGATAACTTAGGGTTTTCTATATATAGTGTCATATAATCGGTAAACACTGACAGTTTTTCTTCTTTCCTTTCAATTTGGATGCCTTTTATTTCTTTTTCTTGTCTGATTTCTGTGACTAGGACTTCCAATACTATGGTTTCATTTTAAAGAGAAAGCATTCAGCTTTTCATTATTAAGTAGGATGTTATATGTGGCTTTATCATAAATAGCTTTTATTGGGAGTTCCCTTTGTGGCTCAGAGAGTTATGAACCTGACTAGTATCCATGAAAATGTAGTTTGATTCCTGGACTTCCTCAGAGGGTTAAAGGATCCAGCGTTGCTGTGGCTATGGTGTACAGCAGCAGCTGCTGCTCTGAATTGTCCCCAAGCCTAGGAACTTCCATATGACACAGCTGTGGTTCTAAAAAGCAAAAAAAAAAAAAAAAAAAGGTAAATAAATGCCTTTATTATGTTTGGGTATGTTTCTTCTGCACCAATTTTGACAAGAGTTTTTATCATAAATGGATATTGAATTTTGTCAAATGCTTTTTCTATGTTTATCAAGATGTTCATGTAGGGAAATACATCTTTGGTCAACAGTTCCTACTGGCAAATACATATGTTGATCATAACATAGTCATGTTAATCATATTTAAGCTCAATGTAGTCTTTAATTTGTAGACATATTATCTATTAAATGTTTTAATGTAAATTTCCTCATTTGATACTGGCAACATTCCTATGGTAAATATCTTTTTCTAACTTTTTTGCTTTCCTTTTCATTTGGGGGACCAAGAATTTAGAAGCAGGGAATTCTACAATGTTTATCATTTTGCCATGGTTTTTTAATACCTAATGCACACTTCTGTTTTCAAAAAATGTTGCAATATAACATTAACTATATTAATAGGAGGTAGTAATAGTAAGAAAGTATTATCAATTTTATTGTCACATGGAAAAAATAAATGACTATTGTTATACATGCCCCCTTTTGGCTTTTGTGCATATGTGTGTGTTTATATCATTTTTATAGCAAAGAGAGCTATTGGGTTTTTTTGTTTGTTTTCCTTCGTTCATGTTATCTTAACCTTGTATCATTATTTCAGTTTCTTTTCATATAAAAGCATTGTTTCTCCGGAGATAAGTCATATTGTGAGTTTGCACAATAGAGGTTCTAGTTTTTGAGAATTTTATTTGGAACAATCTGAAACTTCTATAACAAAAGTGTGAATTTATAAATAGAAAAACAATACTCGGAAAGCCCACATAACTTTAATATACAGAAGGAACCCTCATTCAGAAATTATTGATTTTTTTGTTGGCACAAATTCTAGTAACCTTGGTTTCCAGATTTCCTAAGCCATATCATATTGAGAGCACAAAATGTTTCAGTGTTAACTGTGCATTTTCACTGAGTATTTATTGATTAGTTGATATAGATGAAGTCCTGTAGTGTACTTTGCAGCTACAAAAGTATATAGCATACGGTCCAATCATCAAAGATCTCAGTATAAAGTTAGAGAAACTGGACGTATATAGAATACTAACAACAGTAAAAAGCAGAACACTCAGAACATTTAAAAATGTTACACACTATGTCTAAACACTTGTGATGTGTAACCCCGTCACCACGCTGTACAGTTGGGTATAATGTAAAGAAAAAAAAATGTTACAGAAGAGTATTTTTAGGTTTTAAAGGAGGGAATACAATAATGCCTTAAAGCCTGAAATTAAAGAGTGATGTAGAAAACTAAAAAACAAAGCAAAATAGACATAATCAACACAGCATTGAAATACGAGGCTATCCACTCACTGAGAAACAGTATGGCCTAAACTGTTTCACCCCACCGGTTTTTAGGGATGTCATTGTGAAATTTACATACAGAACTAGGTTAACTAAAGCTAATTGGGTCCTATAACATAAAGAAAATCAACTCCATAGTACCAGTGATTAGTATAAGCATAGTAGTTACAAGCATCAAGGATAGGTTCAAAGGACATACTGCCTGGGGTTGAAGTTACAACTTCATCACTTGCAAACTTGGACCATTTTTTTAACCTGTCTGTCTTGATTTCTTTATCCAAAAGGGAGAATATCTTCATTGTGGAGTTAGTGAGGATTGAAACAAAAATTGTAAAGCACATAAAACTCTATCTGATAGTAGATAATTTTCACTACATGCTATTACTTAATAATAATAAAAGCAATGGTGTTGAGAAAACTTACCTATGTACCAGGCGCAGTTCTAATTTTTTTCATATTTTTTAAATCACTTAGTCCTCACAGTAACCCTAGGAGTGGGTTACAGCTATTATTCACATTTTCCATTTGAGAAAACCAGATTTTAGAGATATAAATCATTTGTTCAAGGACCTACACTTAAGTAGAAGAGCCATGCTTTTAACCAAGTACTTTGTCCCTAGAGACCTTTATAGTGTTGCCACTGCAATATTGTTCATAACAAAAATATATAAATATTAGAGTAACCTGAAAATATATTAAGCCACTGATTTGCTGAGGCAGTGATCATCTGTTCATCAGAGGATTCAAGTAAAAGGCTTACAGTTAGGAGGCTGGACTGTATGGTCTGTGTAGCTGCCAATTATTTATTTTATTTAATGTTGGGGTATGGTCAATAAAATGTAAAACAATGCTTGATTTTTTATTGTTTAAGGAGGTAGATATGTTTATACCCACTGAAGAATGTGTACTCTCAGAAACTGCTTAAATATGGATGTAAACCTCCAATTATCCCTCAAAAATAATTATACATATGTAATTTATTGTTATGTTCATTAACGTCTTTATTAATATTGATGATTATATTCAATATATCCTTTTTATCCATTTATGCCTGTTGCACCTGCAACACTTGGATGTTGTGTGACCAGAGTGTGATCTCCCAAAAAAGTTATTACAACAGCCACAGCAGTGAAAAAGAGAGATTCTTAAGCAAGGCAGCCATGAGGGAACTACCTGAGCGCTTAAAATGATGATACCAATCAACCCTGCTTAATTATTTTTTAATTTATTTTTTTTCATTATACCCAGCTTCACAGCGTGGTGACAGGGTTACACATACATATATGGATTCATCACAAGTGGTTAGACATAGTTCCAATAGCTACACAGTAGGATCTCCTTTCTTTTCCATGCCAGAAGCAACAGTCTACAACTATTAACCCCAGACCCCCCTACCATCCCACACCTTCCCCCACCCTTTTGGTAATTTTATGTATACATTTATATGTAAATTTTCATTCTCCATATATATAGAAAAAAATTTCTTCACCAATCCAGGAAGTAATTTAGTATATTGATTTAACACACAGGCTCTGTATTAGACTAATCAGGGTTTGAGATCTAGCTGTACCACCTGTTTGTGTAAAGTTATTGTAAAATGGAGGAAATAAAAATATGCACATAATAAAATTATTGCAAGGAATAACAGGTAATTCCTATGTTAAAAGTATTTAACATAGACCATGGCAAGTGGTGAATACTCCTTAAGCATTACTATTCTTTTATAAATGAAATGTTAATGTATTAGTAAGTGCAAAGGCAAACACACAGGAATATTTGTCAATAACAATCAATTTATTAATGAACATGATTTTTATTTTTATATTACAAAATATGTAAAACCCATAAAGAGAAGTAGACAAGCAATGAATGTACAGTTTGATAATTTATCACAGAGTAACTGTAGCAGAGAATTTTCCAGCACAAAAGGTTTTTTATGAGCACAGTTTATGGAAATCAGAATTACTTTTCTGGTCACTTTCAAGAAATACAAATGGTCCAGGCTGGTATAATAATCAAAAGTTGTAACTTATTCTAAATGTTAACTTATCCAATGGTTATGATGGAATGATGAAGGATGGAAAGAAAGAGGGTGCTGCATAGTTCTCTTATGATTGGTGGCGTTATAAACTAATTTGGATCTCTCTGATCTTGTCAGGTGTTTAGTAATCTTTCTCACACAGGACTGTGTTTGTTAATCTTCTGAAACCCGCTTCCCATTTCACTGGGAATCACACATGCCATTCCGTTCATGATGGCAGACACCTTTCCTTCTGTCTGCTCACTTACAATTCCTGTGGCTTCTAAACATTCAGCCATGTATCTTCTTCATGCTGAGGTCTCCTCAGCCCTTCAGATGCCCTGTTTGGATAGGACCGCAAAAGAGTGCAATAGCTATGTCAGACATTCTCACCTCCTTTGACTGGGAAGGCACAGAACTTCAGCCTTTTGGTTAGTCATAAGCCTAGCTAGCCCGCCAGCTGCATTATCTCATTTGAATTTCTCTGTCTCTGTCTGTGAGTCAAACACCTCTCAAAATGTAGGGGGCAAACGTGTTGTTCACATGATACCTTGAAAACCTTTGTTTCCGTAGGCTTGAGGTGGGGGTATTGTAGATTCCCAAACTATTAATGTTCAGAATCAGATATAGTACATATGCCATGAACCCATATGTGGGAAAACTCACCCACTATGATCAAGGGGAAGAAATAGATGTGAGAAAAAAATCTCCAAAAATTATTTTTCCATGGAACCCTGAAATATGGCAAAGTGTGGGAATAAAGCCAGTGGAAATCCAGAAGATCCAAGAAAATTGCTTGAGGGGACCAGACAGGAAAAAGTTCACTTGGGCAGAAACGAATGAAGAATTCACGTAGGTTCGTTTAAGGGTATTAAGTTGAAGCTAAATGCCATTTTCTCATATTCATTTCATCTCTCTTTTAAAGGTAGTTTTTAAAATATATTGAATTTCAGAAATAGAGTTTATATGATGAGATTGTATCTTGGCTATGGTCTTGAGTGATATTTCACGGATCTCATCACATGTGATTTAAAATAAATTGTGATCACACTAAGAGAAATCCTCAGACTATAATTACCTTGCATATCTCAGCTCAGTCAAATCTACAAAGAAGATGTACCAGGGCTTATCAGTACTTTACATTTATTTCTTCTTTAGAATGGGCCCCTTATACCTGAAGTCAGATGCCAGACATGGTGATTGTCACATGTCTATTCACAGAGGGGAAAAAACTGCAAAGTTTTGGGTTGGGAATGACAAGAAATCTCCGCAATTCTCCAGATAGGCTGGTTCTACTGCAGACATCAGCATAGCTTAATCTTGATCTTTAGTATTTGTATACTGAATAGAAAAGAGTGAGGGAATGAGAATTCTTACTTGAATTGATTACTAGGTAGAAAATAATGATATTTTCAAATCAAGATTTCTACCTTGAAAATGTCAGAGTGTGTGTGTGTGTGTATGTGTACGTATGGTAGGGATTGCTGATGGGAAGAGTTCTAGTGCTGGGAGCAAAACTTTAGTCTAAAAATCAAGAGACCTAAATGCAGATCTTAATCTGTTTGCAATTAATTCTGTGACCTGAAAACTATCACTTTGCTTCTCTCAATTTTATCTTATCTCTAAAACAAAAGGCTTGGACAGGTTGATTTCTGTGATCATTTCCAATTTCAAAGTTCTGTGACTATATTTAGTGATAAAGAAACAAGATAAACAATAAGTTTAATGCATATACAAAGACTAGAGCTGGCTTAGATAACACAGTGGCTTGATGAATCCTTAAATGAAGGGGTGTTTTGGAGCTCCTTTTGTGGCTCAGTAGGTTAAGGTCCCACTGTAGGCTCCCTGAGAATGTGGGTTCAGTTCCTGGCCTTGCTCAGTGGGTTAAGGATCTGATGTTGCTGTAAGCTACTGTGTAGGCCACAGAAGCAGCTCAGATCTGGTGTCACCATGGCTGTGGCTTAGGCCACAGGTGAAGTTCTGATACGACTCCTGCCCCAGGAACTTCTATATACAGCAGGTGCAATGGTAAAAATAAATAAGTAAATAAGTAAGTAAATATAGTTTGGGGAGCTCAACAGAGGGCCCCCAAATTCATAGGGAAAAAAGAGAAGGGATGTTTTGGCCATTGCTACTGTCATTTGAGAACGTGGTCATTGCTCCTGTCATTTGAGAACATAGTCCAGTAAACAGTTTTACTTGGAGAGTAGTCTTTGCATTTTCAGTCAGGTCTAAAATTATTGTGAAATCATATTGTCATGCAAAAAGGTAAAAGAGCTTTCCAAGCTAGAGCACTGCCAAAGATATCCTAATAAAGACATGCCACCCAGTCTGTGTGTTTTAACCACTCTGTATCCTTTTAAAAACTTGACTTTGTTTTCAGTGTATTGCAGTTTATTCCTGTTGATAATGAACTCTTTTTGAGGGCTGTTTCCTAGATAATCTAATGGAAGATAGAGCTCAGTCACAGTAATATGTTTATAATTTTAAAGCAAGATGATACATTATTTTGCAAGCTAATATATAAATTTCCTTAAAATATTAAAAATGTATGTCTTTACCTAAAAAGAACCTTTATGTTGATGGATGGGTAATCAGGGATTGTCAAGGGATTCTCTGTTGTATTCCTGTATTTATCGCTGAAGTTCATCTTTCCCTTTCTTTAGATTTCTCCTCTTTAATTAAAAATAAATGTAAATAGCTTCATTGAAGCATAATCAACACACAACAAATTACGTGTACTAGAGAATACAATTTTATCAGTTTTGACACGTCTAAGCCTGTGAAAACATCGCTGAAATCAACATAGTGAACATATATGTAAACCCTCTTTGAAATCCTTTTTCTCACCACTCATGCCCTAGTTCTGCCAGGTACAACTGATCCGCTTTTTGCACTGTAGACTATTTTGCATTTTCTAGAACTTTACAGAAATGTAATCATATTATCTTGTGTGTGTGTGCATTCTAGCTTCTTTCACTTGGCATAATTGTTTTGAGATTCATCCATGTTTTCTATGTATAAATAGTTCATTCATCATCATCAACAACAACAAAAACCCAACCCAACTGAAAAACAGGTGGAAGACCTGAATAGACATTCTCCAAAGAAAACACATGGACGGCCAATGGGCACATGAAAAAATTCTCAGCATCACTAATTATTAGAGAAATGCAAATCAAAACTGCTGTGAGGTACCACCTCACACTTTCAGAATGGCCATCATCAAGTCAACAAATAAGTAATTCTGGAAAGGGAGTGGAGAAAAGGGAACCCTTGTGGGAATGTAAATTGGTATAGCTACTATGGAAAACTGTATGGAGGTACCTCAGAAAACTAAATATAGAGTTACCATATGATGCAGCAATCCCACTCCTGAGCATATGTCCAGACAAAACTTTCATTGAAAAAAAACATGCACTTATATGTTCATTACAGCACTATTCACAATAGCCAAGACGTGGAAACAAGCTAAATGCCCTTGATAGATAAATGGGTTAAGATGTGGTATATATACACAGTGGGGTACTATTCAGCCATAACAAGAACAAAATAATGTCATTTACAGCAACATGAATGGAATTAGAGACTCTCATGCTAAGTGAAGTCAGAAAGAAAGACAAATACCATATGATATCACTTATATCTGGAATCTGACATATAGCACAAATGAACCTTTCTACAGAAAAGAAACAAACTCATGGACTTGGAGAACAGACTTGTGGTTGCCAAGGGGGAGGGGAGGAAGTGAGATGGACTGGAAATTTGGGGTTAGTAGATGCAAACTATTGCATTTGAAGTGGATAAGCATTGAGATCCTGCTGTATAGCACAGGGAACTAAATCTAGTCACTGGAGATGGAACATTATGAAGGATAATGTGAGAAAAAAAATGTATATATATATAAATGTGTTACTGGTCACTTTGCTGTACAGCAGAAATTGACAAAACAATGTAAATCAACTATAAAGAAAAAAACTAAAAAGTTTGTTCACTTTTATTGCTGAGTAATATTCCATTGCATGTATATACCTGTGATTTGATTAACCATCATCTATTGGTAGATACTGAATCTTTTTCAGTTTTGGTTTATTACAAATAAAAACTGCTATGAATACTTATGTGTGAGTCTGTAGTTGTACACTTTGATTCATCTTGGGCAAATGCCTAGCAATGTGATAGCTTTATTCTGTGATAGCTGTATGTCACTTGAAAAAAAAGTTTGTGGGTAAAGGCAGTTTTATTTATTTCTTTTCAGTCTGGGTGTTTTTATTATTACTTTTTTTTTCTTTATTTCACTGATTTAGAAGTTCCAGTGCAGTGTTACATGGAAATAATCAGAGTAGACATTTTTGTTTTATTACTACCCTTAGAGGGAAAGCATTAAGTCATTCTCCATGAAGTATGAGTTTAGCTGTGGGTTTTCCATAGATGGCCTATATCACTTTCAGAAAATTCTTTTCCATTTCTTGGTTTCTGAGAGTCTATATCAAAAAGATATATTTTTAGAAACTATTTTTCTGCATTTATTAAAAATATCCTATTTTTTTCCTCTTTCTCTTCTGGAGACATTGTTAATATGGTGACTCTATTTTTGTATGTTATACCAACTTTGCTTTCCTAGCATAAATGTCCATTGAATACGGTATATTATGCTTTTAAAAATATTTGTTTTAGTTTGCTAAAACCTTAAGAATATTTGCATCTATAATTATAAATAAGTATTAAGAGCAACTCAACATTTAATTTAACTGTACGAGGGTTACTGTCCTGAAAATGCCTGAAGGGAATTTGAGTTAACACACTTGTATTAAATGTGTCATTATCTTAAAACAATTGCGTAATAGTTTAAGATATATGGTATTTTTTACTCAAAGCTGCCCATTTAAAATTTGTTAATTAAATGCAGTATTGTTATGAAACATTTTTTTCCCCGAGAATCATGATAACCCATAAAATAATTTAGGAGAGAGAGAAAGACATATGGGTTGATGAGATAGGATATCATGCATGTGACACTCAAACTAAATATTGACTGGATAATAAAACACTGGACAAAATAATCACCAATCTGACCATTGGGAGGAGCCTTCACTCTTTGCTTAGACCCTGTTATGTTCCTTCAGTGATGAGATACTCACCGTTCCCAACTTTGGTCAACACTGAAGGTCAAAGGTTCCCCCTTTAGATTTTTAATCTCCATTTTTTTTCCATGAAATAGTAAAAATACAAATATTTACTATCCCACTGACTTATTTTGAGGCTGAATTTAAGCAATAACTAAGCATCCACTTAGTTATTGTATGAAATATAATATTAAAATTTGTACGGAAGGACATAAACATGAGGAAGGATTGAATGTTTGAAATAAATTCAGTACTAGGATGACTTGTCTTCCTGCTCAGATATTTATTATTAACCTGAGTGTGTTAGGGTAGAGAAACACAGCTTGGATTAATCTTTCTGATTAACTCCGGATCTGAGATCAAACAAGGAAGGAAATGTCACTCAGGAAAGAGATGTAATTGCCTGGACAGGAAAAATTGGTGAAATGTGCTCTCCTGTTTGTGTTACTGGCCTTGTTTGTTTCAGAGCTGTGGTATAAGACATTTAAAGCACTTGATCTTTTTTTTTTTTTTCTCAATTTTTAAACACTCTGAGGCATAAACAAGTAACCTCTGAGAGGACAGTTTATGAGGATGCTTGCCTAGCCACTTCCTCCTTTATGTCCACAGCCTTGTAACTCTGGTTGTGTCCTCCCTAGACTAAGTCCCTGCTCAGGTATGGATGAAAATCCCTTTATTTCACACCTGAAATTTGCCTTGGAGACACTTTGTTCACCTTGTATAATCCTATTTAATCCTACTTTTCTGATTATTTCTTTCTATCCGTCTTCTATTTAGAATGCAATCCCACAATCCACAGCAGGGGACATAGTCTCAGGATCTGGGGGTGTGTATGTTTTGGGGCTGGGGAGGTGGGGACTCAGGACAGGACTTGGAACATTAATGTCCAAGAAATCACAGTTGGAATTTTTACAAGCTAATATGTGTTTTTTACTGTTATGCAAAAGGACACAACATAAAACTTACAGCATATTGAGCAGTGTAATACAAGGCAATATAAGGCACATTGTGCAGAATACATTGGACTGTCTTGGGAATGGGATTTCCATTTTCTAATTGAATGCTTCTTAATTGTTGAATGTAGTTGTATGGACCTTTTCTTTTTTCTTTTATCTCCATCTATTGATTCTTGTGTCTTCTGGGCAAAAGAAGGTATATCTAATTCTTTGTGGTGAGAATCTTTGGAAGCCTTGGGGAAAGCCATTTGTCAGTTTCCTGTCAGTTTCCAACTATGGAAAAAGGAAAAGGAAGTAAAGTAAGGTCAGAGGAATCATGCTGCCCTTTGTTGGAAAATGGCCCTTGTTTCTCAACTGAATTTATTTTATTTTTTTGATTGAGATTCTTCTAATTGTGTCTGGATATGACTCCCAGGATAGAGTGATGATCTTTTATCATTTCTAATTAAGGGATTATTATTTTGCCTGAAAGGAGAGGAGCCTGAGCAGTTGCTGGGCACCTCTGGAGGTGGTGGTCAGCGTGGCCGCCATCCTTCTGCAGCAGCTTCTCCATGGCCAGATTAGGACAGTAGCTCATGTGTCGGTTTTCATGGACACTAAAAAAAAAAAAAAAAATCTCTGAAAGCCTTTGAAAATGCACTTTCCCCCATTTTAGACCAGTGCAAACCTCGTATTTCTTGATGATATCATAAAAGACAAACTCCGTGCTTTTTATTTCTTAGTCAGATGGGTGCACTGAATATGTTTTTTTTCAACGTGAGGCAGTAAAATTCTCCAAGCAGCAAGATTTTTATGCTACTTTCTCATGTTCATCATGTTGGGGATTCCTTTCTTGTTTTCAGTGTAGTTTTTTTGTTCTGTGTTTATGGATGCTGAGGAAATGCCTAATAAATAAGGACTCTTGCAGGAATTTAGAAAAGCTAATTTCTCTAAAGTTATTACAATCAAGGAAGCATGTCTCAATCTTCCTTCCTTTTAGCATTTAAGAGTAAGCACAGCATTTCCACTCACTGCAGTGATAGCAGGAGATCTGTTAGCAGCAACTGCTTCTCAAGTTATTTATAGCCTTACAAAAATTATACTGTTTCTGTGTTGGGTACATATCAACTTGTATGAAGGTAGGATATTTTGAGACACTGTTGATGCCCTGCTCACTTCCACTTAAATGCATTTTACCATTCTGGACACCAATTCCCTCACCTGCTGCCTGCTTTGCTTCTACGGACATGTACCTGCAAATTTCTATAGGGGACCATCTTTGGCTTATAGTGCCTCTTGCTTTATCCATCCACACAAGCGCCAGGAGTTTATATGTCACTCACTAGGCACCCCTAGACTTTATCCAGTGACCAGCTGATCAATAGTAATGAAAGCCCACCTGCCTTGCCTTCAGGGTGAGTGAATTCTGAAGGTGTAATACCTTCCATGGCTTCCTACTCTACTGCTGGGACTGTACGTAAAATCTCAGCTTTGCTTGATGTCTCTCCTCCTTGTTGTTCTTCTCTGACTTCCTTCCTCGTTTCCCTAGGAAGTACTCTCTTAAAAACCATTTGCACCTAAACCCTCATCTCAGGATCTCCTTCTTCAGAATCCTGCCAATCTCATTTAACTAGCTGTTCAAGGTTAAATAAATATTTGATCAACATAGTCTTCTTGTTCTTTTAGTATTTTATAGTACTTTAATGATCGCCTAAGTAAGTTTTTATAATGAAATATGTAGTTCTTCAGTCTACATACCTGTGTTAGTGTGAGTGGGTATACTTGGCCTCTTCAGGTCCAGATTCAAGTGAAAAAATGTTACTCTTTTACCTTGATAATATTTATTTATTTCCTCATAGCACTAACTTGTAGTGGAAAAGAATTACTATTGTATTTTCTGTAAGAGAAAGTTGAAATTCAGAGAGGACACATCATATGAGATCATGCGATTGGCTTATTTCATTTAGCGTAGTGTTCCCAAGGTTCATCTATGCTGTTTCATATGGCAGAATTTTCTACATTTTAATGGCTAAATAATATCCCATTTCATATATATATGAAACTTTTATGTATATACCACATTTTCTTGAGGTGACTAAAATAATCAAACCTATAGAAGCAGAAAATACAATGGTAGTAGCCACAGTCTGCAGGGAGAGAGAAATGGGGAAGTGCCATCATTGGATGGGTATAAAATTTCAGCTATGCAAGATGGTCAAGTTCTAGAGATCTACTGTACAGTATTGTGTTTTCAGTTAACTATACTGTGCTCTGCACTTTAAAGATGTTAACAGACCAGATCTCATTTATTGTTATTACAATTCAAAAAAAAAAAAAAAAGTAGGGATGCATCAGTTGACTATATGTCTACAGAACTTGGTTGATTATTGGAGCTCAAGTGTCCAAGCTCTAAACTCAAAATCCTGTCTGCTGCAGACAAGGCTGTAGGTAAATATTGTCCTTGGAATCTCTTGATTTCCTTGTTTCCCCATCTGCTTGGCACCATTTCCACTAAAGCCTCAATGTCATGTTTAATTCTGAAAAACTTTTCAATTGATAACAGATATTGGCTGCTAGGAACTCAGGGAGTGTTGTTGAAATTTGGCCCCTATCCACAGGTGCCAAATGGAAATGAGACAAAATTTTGGGCAAAGGAGGAAAAAAAAATAGCATTATTGCTTTGCCAGGCAAAGGAAGCCATGGGGAGCGAAAGCCCTAAAGACTGTGGCCTTCTTTGGGAGAGATTAGGAGATGGTCTTATAATTTTGGGAGTGGAAAATAGGACCAAAGATAAGGATCAGGTTAGTTACAAGCTTTTGCTTTTTTTGAAGCTGGTATTTAATAGCCCTGAGACTGGTTCCAGTGGTCCTGAAATCAAGAATGCTTCATCAAGCAATTAACATCTTCCATTCATTGGGGGGTTTAGGTCTGCAGAAGAACTCAAAGATACTGCTGTGTTTATCTCCTGAGGAGGAACCAGGGCTCTGCCCCAAGGCTGCAGTATTGCTTCTTGACTGTTCTTGCCTTGTCTCAGCATCCCCCTCACCCCTCCTTGACTAACAACTGTTTGAACCTGCCCTTTGGAATTCAGGGAGGTTATGGAAGCTGAATGAGACCTAACTACTAAAAGCAAGACATGGGGGATGCAGAAAGGCTTGGGCCCAGGACCCCTACACAGTCCTGCTTGGTTTCAGGAATATCAGTAATTTAAAGGGGTTCCTTAAGATATCCAAAGCATTTATGTTGAAAGGAATCAAAACTATAATGTACTGGAGAAGATTTGTACTCAAGTTCTAAAATCATACCACATAAGTAATGGAATGAATATGGGGACCATATTTTTGCCTCTCTTCATGTTCCATTTGAGATTCAGTCATCTTTTGAAGGAAGCCATTTTAAATTTTCTTATATGACAAAACCATTATGATTTTGTTTGTTCTACCTAGAATTGGGTTAGTGAACATCAACTTTTCTGAAGAAAACTGACGCTTCAAAGAAGCCAATTTGCAAAGTTAAAGAAATTTTCCTAAGAGCGGGAGCAAGTCAGTTAAGGTTCAAGGAAACCTTTATTTTAACTAGAGTCTCTCAGCAGGAATAAAGCACTCAAGAGGTTTCTGTTCCAGGGAGGAAACATGCAGGCTCCTCAGGCTGAAAAGAAGAAAAGTCAAATTTGGAGTCACTTGGAGGTTTTGAATGGATAATTAGCACCTTTCTTCTTATAACTGACAATTGAATGACTTCCTAATCAGCCCAGATATTTGGAAAAGGATAAAGGCTTTAAAGCATTGGCTCTCGTCTTAGAGTGTGAAGATTACCTGGGAAAGCTGGTTTTTAAGGCAGACTGTGGGCCTGGTTCTCTTTTCTCTTGTGGCGGGTACAGCCCAGGGATATACATGCGTTACGTGTGTGGGGACTTCTTCCATGTTCCTCACAACTGGAAGCAGGGTTGATGAGACATTTTCATAGAGGCCAGTATTCCAATAAGGACTCTCTACAATACATCATATTGTTAGCAGGGCTGTTGACTGAGAATCAGACACTTGCCCCTCTCTGCACTAGAAAGCAATCACTCTTATCTAAGTTTCATGAGAGAACTATAAAAATAAAAAAAGAACAGGAACCGGTTAGAACCAACTACACCCAGGATGGTGGAAGCTTTGTCTTCCACTGGATTTTGAGCCTCATTACACACTTGCTGTAAAAGTTAGTGTGCTGAAAGACGCACCCACAGTACAGTGAGAGTTGACAGTTGCCATGACAACAACTGAAGAAGCCCATCCAAGGCTGGAAAAGGAGGGTGGTGTTAGTACTAGGTCCAAACCATACCGCTGTTCTTGGATAAGTCGCAAATATTCACCTTCTCTTTCCATTTCCCTCCCTTTTATCTTGACCCTCCTATAGATTTCGTGTCTCTGCCCAAATTAAGTTGAGAAATTAATTTGTCAGTTAGGTTCTGACTTCTCCTTTCTTTGGCCATTGAATAAAACTCCTGCTCTTCCAGTCTCAGCATCGTTTTTTTGTCAACTGTGCAAATGCAATTGGAAAACCTTCCTGTCTGAGGCAAGGGGTCTCTCCTGGCTAGGTTGGGCTCAGCTGCAGTCATCCAATTCAGTAACAATAACATGTTTTTATTGTTACTTCCCTCTTAATATCATGTAATAACTTAAATATTTGCTCAAGGAAGACAGCTGTGACAGGAAACTAAAGTGCCTATGGTAAGAGGACTTTATTGTTTTCTGAGGAGTAGGTGAAATAAATGAAGATGCACAGAGATGAAAATAATTCTGAACAAATGCTAACTGCTATCAAACGCTATGTTTAAAAGAACTCGTATGGAAGAAATATTCAATTTTTTCTTCTTTCTATGTAGCTTGAGAAAAAAAAAATTGATGATTGATTAGTAGAAGTAATGGCTCTTCAGAGTCATGGATTTCTAATGGAGTAGTCCCAGCTGAACTTCCTCAAATACAGTAAGTTCCAGATTCCTGGAGGATTTGCAATCATTGAATAACTGACCAATTGGCAAGATGAAATGGTACAAAGCCCCCTGGTAATTCTTGTTCCCTCACTGCATCTGTGTCCTTCAAGACAGCAAGACAGTGGACAGATCCCCCTCAGAAGAATGGCGCTCACCCCCCCCCACATCCACACACCCACCCACTGCATAGGAACTGCTTCTCTTTTTTCTCTACAATTGTGTCTTTTTCTAAATTTATTGAGGGATCATAATTTCCAGCAATGCGTAAGGTCATATGTAAATAGCAGTTATATAGTGGTACAATAAAAATTAACTAACAATGAAGTTCCATTTACACCCATCAAAATGGAAACATTTACAGCTCCTGCAATATTTATTTTTGTTGTGAGTATAGAGAAAGTAGTACTCTAAGACCTGCTGGTGTAAATTCATATTGTTACATCTTTTTTTATTAAATGATCTTACAGGTACTATTGAAACCTAAAATGAATATACTCTTTGATCCAACAGCACTGTATTCCTTAAAATGTATCTTAATAGAAACCAAAATATCCATAAATAAAGATCTATGTACAGGGGATTTTCTTGCATTTTTATCCATACAGAAATGTATAAGAAAAAATGTCCATCAATTAAGAATTGATTAAATAAATTGTGGTTCATTAACACCATGAAATAAAGCCATTAGAAAGAGTAAACATTACTGAGAGGAATGTTTACTACATAAGGAGAAAAGCAAGATGAGGAAAAATGTATATAACAAATTTAAGTTTGTGTGTATACACATATAGGTTTATAGTGTAATGTGTGTGTGAGTGTGTGTACGTATTGTGTGCTTTGGTATATCTAGGTGTGGAGACAAGAATGGAAGATGTAGGTACTAACACATTTTACCTAAAAGGGCACTGATGTGGGTGCAGGGAGAGGAAAGAGGAAGGAAGGCAAGTTAAAAAGTAGAAAAAATGCAAGCCTGCATTAAGTAAATTGTATATATGATGTGGTTCCATATTTGTATAGCATGTAAAATATGTGTAAAAATGTACAAAATCTTTTCCTGAGAGATGGGGTGAAATACTATATGCATTGTTTATTAGATATGTTTTGAAATCTAAACAGTGAATCATTTTGAGGAAAAAGTCAGCAAATTACAGCCAGATTTATCTCAATGGTATATTTGCTTGCTTCTTTATTTTTCTGTACCCTTTTTCATTCAGGCTCTGATTAAATGCAATTTGCAATAAAAACTATAGCATAATCTGAAAAAAATAATTGAGGAATTTTGTAGGATAGAGAATTTAGTTGCATTTTTTCACAATTATTTTTTGTAAGAAATAACAAAAACCTCACTTTGGGTGTCTGACAAGGCAGTTGTGACTGAAGGGTGTAGGCATCCAAGCAGAGTGTCATCAGTATTCTTATTGAGTTGGGTCTCTTGATGAATTGACATCATTTATCTCTGACAGAGCAAAGAGATTTCTTTTACTTGGACAAACCTTAAGGCGTTGTTGAGTATTGTCAAACTCAATAAGTCAGTGGTAATTTCAGGGGAAAAATTATGCATTTTAACTGAATCCTGGCAAAGGACCTACAGAAAAAGGGCTACAGGATAGGAGCTTAATTGCTTCAACCTTTCCATCTTCAGTTTTGTTTAATTTAACACTTAAGTGAACTTCTCAGTGGTAACATACTGCCTTAGACGTATAAAGCTCCTTTTAGGTCATTTACAGTTTTCACTAAATACCACAAATTAAGGAGTTCAACATGGGTCAGGAATTATTATTTCTGCAACCATAGATATGGATCTGACATTTCAGTTATCACTAAATCTATCAAGTAATAATTGTTCCCCCAGAGCTATTATACATGAAGACATTTTTTTCAATGGTTCTATCTGTATTGATAGGTCTTTTTGCCTAAAAAATTCCTACAGAAAGGAATGATCTCCTACAGCAGTGAGAGTGTGTACCTTCACCTCTCAGTTCCACCCACTTTCTAATTATTGTATCAGACCTGACAAGCTCTCCCTTAGAAAAGGACCTAATTGGCTTTCACTTAACGTTTTTGTAGAAGTTCATAACTCAGCTGGAGAGTCTCTCCAGGTGAAATACGTCATGTAGTTTTCCAGTCCCAGCTTAGATTTCAAAAGCAGAATTCCTCAGATTTGGATAGGGGACATTTAACTAAAGGAAAAAAAATTCTCAGCTCTTTTCAGGTGGAGGCCAGTAAAGTGTCCCCAGTTGAGGAAAATAAGACAGATATTGTTTAAAGCCCCAAGAATTGGTTTTCCTTATAACTATCACCCCTCTTTGCTTCCCTCCTCCTTTCCTTCTTTCCTCCCTCAGTCCCTTCCTCCCTTCTTTTCTTCCCTTCTGACATTTAACAAGCATTTGTTGAGTTCTGAGTATGTGACAGGTATTAAGCTCGTTAATGAATATACTAGTTTTCTATTACTGCTGCAATAGTGGTCATAAACTTGGTGGCTTAAAACATTATTTGTTTTTCTCTTACAGTCAGAGAATCCAGGAATCCATACTGAGTCTTAAACAGGTAAGTTGAGGTGTCAGCAGGGCTCTGCGCCCACGAGTGGCTCCAGGGAAGAATCCATTTCTCGTTGTCTCTTCCAGCTTCTGATGACTGCTGACATTCCTGGGTGGTGGCCATGTCTCTCTAACCTCAGCTTCTCTTGTCACATTGTTTTTTCCATTTCTGTATCAAATTTCTCTTTGCCTCGCTCGTATAAGGGCATTTGGAATTGTACACAGGGTCCACCCTAATAATTCAGAATAATATTCCAATTTTAAGATTGTTGGTTTAATTGTTTCCACAAAGTCCCTTTGGCCATAGAAGACAGTTTTTATAGGTTTTAGGAATTAAGGTCTGATTAGGTTTGGGGGGCCTATGTTTAGCCAGCATGTTGGACATATACAAAATACAAACCATGTACCTGCTCTCAAAAAAAGCACACGAGAACCACGTAAATAGATTACCAAAATCTCAGAAAGTATGCTCTTAGACCTGGGAGCATACTTTTCTGCTAAAAAATGATTTAGGAATTAACTGATTCTCAACTATTAAATTCAGGTTCAGTCTGAATAGGGATCAATGATGACTTGAGTATATGAATCAAAAATTAAAATTCAGTGCAAGCTGAGATGTCCTTTCATGCCTGGATAATGAACCCCAAACACAGCCAGGTTCCAGTTTGTCCAGCCCGTGTTTGTTACTTTATGTAGTAATGGGAACATCGCAGCTGTGATTAAACAAGGGATTTTGAAATGGGGAGATTATCCTGGATTATCCAGGCAGATCCTACATGTAATCATAAATTCCCTTACAAGAGGGAGGCAGAGGGAGATTTGAAAACAGATGAGAAAACACAGTGATGCTGGAAACCCAGAAAAACTTGAAGATGTTAAGCTACTGGCTCTGAAGATGGAGGAAGCGGGGTCATAAACCAGGCTACTCTAGAAGCTGGGCAGGGCAAGGTAAGAGGTTCTAGAACCTGTGGAGAGGAGAGGAAGTACAGCCCTGTGTGCATCTTTGCTTTAGCCCAACAACACTGATTGTGATCTCCCAGATTTTTTTTTTTTTTTTTTTTTTTTTTTTGCTTTTTAGGGCCACGCCTGGGGCATATGGAGGTTCCCAGGCTAGGGGTCCAACTGGCGCTACAGCTGCTGGCCTGTGCCACAGCAGTACCAGATCTGAGCCACAACTGTGACCTACACCACAGCTTATGGCAACGCCGGATCCTTAACCCACTGAGCAAGGCCAGGGATCAAATCCACAACCTCATGGTTCCTAGTCAGATTCGTTCCCACTGCGCCATGAGGGAAACTCCCAGAACAGATTTTGATCAACCAGAACTGAAAATGAATACGTCTGTCATTTTAAGGCTCCAGATTTTTACTCATTTATGAAATCAGCCATAGGAAACCTATGTAATGTTTTTAGGCTCTGAATGTTTTTCTGCAACTCAGTGTAGCAGAAAGAGGCTGGTGTGAGAGATCGCAAGACAGAACCCCACTTACTAACTGGGGGCCAAAGGCAGCTGCCTTCTTCTGAAGCCCAGGTCCTCTGTCTGTACTATGACCCGTGACTCTGCTTTACGTTCTATCAGTAACTACCTAGAAATAATCTATATATAACCTCCTGCATGTAATAAGTATCCAAATATCAGCCTGGGGAAATACTACATTAAGACAATAGCATTGATAAGGTACATGTATTCCTGGATGAGATTCTAGACTAGAAAGGACATGAGGCAATTCGTTCAGACTAGAGTAAATCATCTCATTATTGTCCTTTTTTCTGGATCATAATCCAAATCAGTAACACATTTTGTATTCATTTTACATGTCTCATTAGTCTCTTTTAATCTAGAATATTTTCTCTGTATTTCTCTTTTTTATAGTTGTTTAGCATTTTTAAACAGTACTTCCTAGTTGTTCTATGCTATCTCCCTCAGATTGGGCTGGTCTGATATTTCCTCAGGTTTGCACTTAGATTATGAGATTTTTGACAGGAAACCCATAGAAGCAATGGTGGGTCCTTCTCAGGATACAGTATCAGAATGCATGTGCTGTCCACTCATCTTGTTTAGGGGATTTGGGTGAAAGGTGTATGGAGATTCTTTGCAATTTCATATGTCTAAATGAAAAAATTAAAAGTTAAAAAAATCCCTACCTTAAGCAGTAGGATATCAGTTAGTGAACTGGTAGCTTTAAATGTCCAGAGTTTTATGTAAAAAGTTGAAAGAGTTCACGCCCCTCTAAAATGGTCTACCTATCAGTGTCATAAAATCTCAGATACAGAAACAGTGAAGATGTCTCAGGAGCACAGCATGATGGGTAAGAGACGGGGGTCCATCAAATCGGACCTGCTGATTCAATCTCTGCCATTTAGTGGTACTCTGATCCTGGGAAATCCACAGTAAGGACGATTAGTCAATTTATGGAGAATTACTCTGCCCTCGGTGTTGTCTTGAGATGTTTATTCCATTTAATCATCTCATTATTCACTTAATCCTTGCAACAACGTATGAATTTTATATTAGGATTCTTACTTTGAGATGAGAGACTGGTAGCCTAGAGAAGTTAAGTCACTTCATCAGTATCAAATAACTAAGAAGTATTAAAGCTAAATTCAGACTCATTCTGCATCTAGACCCTATGCTTATTACCTCTTTATTATATGCCTTCCCTAAAATTGCTAAGCACAATTTTCTTATCTAGAAAATAGAGATGATAATCACACCTGTATTGCAGTTCTCTGTGATTTAATAAAAGAGGCATTTGAATTTATGCCTCATGGTAGGCATAGATAATTGTTAGTTTTAGTAACTTGATTATCGTACCTTGACTTTATTGGGAGATTTCCTTTATTTTCATGAGAAAAAACAGTTTAAAACCTTGAACCACTGGCTCATATATGGTTCTTTCCACTATATAGAACCTCTCCTGGAAAATGATTATTGTACTTAAAATTGGGAGGCAGATTCTATCATAAAGATGCAGTATATCCTTTGGTGTAAACTGAAGACATGATTTCCTTGTAAACTCATTAGAGGTCCCCCAGCAGCCGCTTACTAAAGAGGCAACAGCAGCTCTTTGGTTCCAGAGCACTTAGTGGCAGTTTTGCTGCTGGAAGAGAAATGTGCCTTGTTGATCACCTACAAACCACGCGTGTCTCCACAGAGCCCTGACTCAGCACCCCCTCTTTAGAAAGTGTCAAGGGTCAACTCTCCAGATTCTGGAGAGAGATTTGTCACAGTCCCAGATCTAGAAGGAATCAATGCCCTAACACAAGCCCCTTCCATTCTCTGGGCCTCAGTTGCCTTAATGACAAAATGAGGAAGTTGAAAGAACTTTTTAGAGAAATTCTAATATGCTTCACAGTTTAATAATCTTAAGTATTCTGTAATGCTTGATTATTAATTTCCCCATTAGTTTGGTGTTTTAGATATCAATCAACTAATAATTAATCTTGTGCTTGGTACAGTGTTAAATATTCATGTATTTCATAAATTAGTGTTTTGGATGAAAAGTTGGGGCTTTTTTTAAGGTGTTTCCTTGCATTCACTTGTCATTTGTCTGATTTCTTATTACGTTGTGCACACTCAGGCTTTATCTGTCTGCTTGCTCAAAAATCCAGGTCATCTACAGAGTTTGAAATGATCTTGTGCTAACCGTGTTTAGCATAAAATGAATGTATGTCCATAGAAATTTGTTGTGCTTTTAACATACTTGTTTACTTCCTTTAATATTATCAAAGGGCACAAGAAGTTCACATCAGTGTTCAGAAAGCACAGTTTTTTATTTTGATTGTTTTTATACGTACAGGTATTCTAAAGACCTCAGGAAGAATGCATTCGCTATGAACTTCCACCATATGCTGCACATTTTAACAAGATGGAAAAAACAAAAACAAAAACAAAAAAAGCCAGCATAGAACTGAGTAATGAGAATATGCAGCTTGCTCTTATCCCAGCGAGAGTATGTTTCCATCCATATGAGCTTGAAACCAAGGTCAGAGTAACACTACCAAGATCCCAAATACACTGAACTCTTGATGACATTTTAATGCAATTTTTCTATTGTTATATTCTTCAACAAATTAACTTGGTAAATAGTCCAAACAACTCATAGTATGTGTTTAAACTTGAATTTTATTCTAAGAAATTTTCTTGCTGAAACCTAAACAGAGATAAAACTTTTTCCATACACTAAATTTCTTGCTTTTTTTAAAGTATGGTTCCTAAACAGTATTTTATTTGTTGCAGGTGCAGAGCATAAGAATTCCACAGTTATAGACTTTATGAATTAATCACCATAAGTCTAACAATAATCCATCACCATACAAAGTTACTGCAGTATTATTGATTATATTCTCTGCATTTTCCATACTTGTGACTTATTTATAAGTTGTACTTTTTTTACTCTTTACCTGTTTTTCTTATTGCCACACCCTGCTCGCCTCTGGCAGACACCAGCTTTTTATCTGTTAGTCTGTTCCTGTTTTATTTTGTTTGTTCATTTTTTCTTTTTTTGCTTTATTTTGTTTTGCTTTTTAGGGCCATATCCGTGGCCTATGGGAGTTCCTAGGCTAGGGATCGAATCAGAGCTACACCTGCTGGCCTACACCACAGCCATACCAACACCAGGTCCTAGCCACATCTGTGAGCTACACCACAGCTCACAGTAATGCAGGATCCTTAACCCACTAGGTGGGACCAGAGATCAAACCCATATCCTCATTGATATTAGTCAGGTTCGTTACCACTGAGCTACAATGGGAACTACTGTTTTTGTTTTTTAGATTCAATATGCAAGTGAAGTTGTGTGGTACTTGTCTTTCTCTGTCTGAATTATTTCATTTAGCATAATGTCCTATAGGTGCATTCATGCTGCTACAAAGGCAAGGTTTTATTTGTTATGACTTAGTAATATCCCTGTGTGTGTGTATGTATCACATTCTCTTTATCTCTTCATCTTCTGCTTAGGTTTCTTCCATATTTTGGTTGTTGTGAATATTGCTGGAATGAATATAGGGGGACATATATCTTTTCTTTTTTTTTCTTTTTTTTTTCAGATAAATACCCAAAGGGGAAATGCTGGATTGTAAGAAAGTCCCATTTTTAATTTCCTTAGGAACCTCCACACTGTTTTCCATAGTGGTCGTACCAATTTACATTTCTACCAGCAGTGCACCAGGGTTCCCTTTTCTCCACATTCTGGCCAACAGTTGTTAATTCTTGACTTTTTGATAATGGTCATTCTGAAAGACATGAGGTGATCTCTTATTGCTGTTTGATTTGCATTTCCCTGAAGGTTAGTGATGTTGAGCATGTTTTCACATGCCTATTGGCCATCTGTATGTCTTTGGGAAAATGTCTGTCCAAGTCCTCTGCCTATTTTTTAATCAAGTTTTTAAAAATTATTTTATGTTGAGTTTTATGAATTCCTTGCCTATGTTTTATATTAACCCCTTATCACATATATCATTTGCAATTATCTCCTATTCAATAGGTGGCCTTTTTGTTCTGTTAATAGTTGCCTTCATTGTACAAAAGCTTTCTATTTAAATATAGTCCCATTTGTTCAATACGCATTTGTTCCCCTTGCCTGAGAAGGCATATCCAAACAAAATATGGCTAAGATGATGTCAAAGAGCACACTGCTTATGTTTTCTTCTATAAGTTTTATGATTGCATGGCTTACATTTAATCCTTTAATATCTTTTGAGTTTATGTTTGTATATGGTATAAGAAAATAGTCCAGGCTAATTCTTTTGCATAAAGCTGTCCAGTTTTCCCAACAACACTTATTGAAAAGTCTGTATTTCCCTATTGTATATTCTTGACTATTTGTCCTAGATTAATTGACCGTATAAGGGTGGATTCATTTCTGGGCTCTCTGTTCTGTTCTGTTGATCTATGCATCTGTTTTTGTGCCAGTTTCACACTGTTTTTATATCTGTAGATTTGTTGTATGCTTTGAAACCAGAGAGCATTAGACATCCAGGTTTGTTTTTCTTTCTCGAGGTTGTTTTGGCTACTTGAAGTTATTTTTTCAAGTTCTGTGAAAAAAATGTCATGAACATTTTGATAGAAATTGCATTGAATCTGTAGGTTGCTTTTGGTTGTGTAACATTTTAATGATATTAATTCTTCCAATTCATGAGGATGGTACAGCATTTCAGTTTTTGGTGTCATCTTTAATATCATTCGTTAGTGTTGCATATTATTCTGAGTAAAGATCTTTTACCTCCTTGGTTAGATTTATTCTTAGGTACTTAATTCTATTTTATGCAATTGTAAATAGGATTATTTACTTAATTTTTCTCGTAGTTTTTTGTATATAGGAATGCAACAAATTTATGTATTTTAATCATATCCTGCAACTTTACTGAATTCATTTATTATTTTTAATAAATGAGTAATAAATGAGTTCTTATATTTTTGGTGGTGTCTTTAGGGTTTTCCATATATAATATTGTATCATCTGCCAACCATGACAGTCTTTACTTCTTCCTTTTTGATATGGATTCCTTTTATTTATTTTTCTTGTCTGACGGCTATGGCTAGAACTCCCAATACTATGTTGAGTGTAATTGACAAGAGTGCACGTCCTTATCTTGTTCCTGATCTTAGAAAAAGAATGTTTTCTGCTTTTAACCATTGAATATGATGTTATCTGTGGGTTTGTCGTGTATGGCCTTTATTTGCTGAGATATGTTCCCTCTATACCAATTTTGTCAAGTTTTTGTCATAAATGGATGTTGAATTATGTCAAAAGATTTTTCTACATCTATTGATAGAATCATATGAATTTTATTCTTTAACAACAAAAATATTTTTCATTAGCACTTTATTAATGTACATCACATTGATTTGTAAATATTGAATCATCCTTGCATCCCTGAGTTAAATTCCACATGATCATGGCATATGATCCTTTAATAATAGTTTGTTGAACATTTTTGCATCTATGTTTATCAGTTATATTAGCCTGCAATTTTTTTTTATTTTATAATGATTTTTATTTTTTTCATTATATCTGGACAAAACTTTCCTTGAAAAAGGCATATGCACCTGAATGTTCATTGCAGCACCATTCACAATAGCCAAGACATGGAAACAACCTAAATGTCCATCGACAAATGATTGGATTAAGAAAATGTGTATATATACACAATGGAATACCACTCAGCCATAAAAAAAAAAAAATGCCATTTGCAGCAACATGGATGGAACTAGAGACTCTCATACTAAGTGAAGTAAGTTAGACAAATACCATATGATATCACTTATATCTGGAATTGAATATATAGCACAAATGAACCTTTCCGCAGAAAACAAAATCATGGACACAGAGAACAGACTTGTGGTAGCCTGTAATTTTATTTGGGGAGGTATCTTCGTCTGGTTTTTATATCAGGGTGATGCTGACCTCATAATGTTCAAAAGTGTTCCTTCCTCTGCAATTTTTTGGAATTGTTTGATTTGGTTTGGTGTTAACTCTTTATATCTTTCATAATATTCACCTATAAAGCTATCCAGTCCTGGACTTTAGTTTGTTGGAAAATTTTTACTACTGATTACTTTTTATTATTGGTAATTGATCAGTTTCTATTTCTCTTTCTTCTTGATTCAGTCTTGGGAGATTTTACATTTCTATCAGTATATAATTTTTATAGTAATCTCTTATGATCCCTTATGTTTCTGTGATGTCAGTTGTAACTTCTCATCTTTTATTTCTGATTTCATTTGGATCCTCTCTTTTTTTCTTGATGAGTCTGGTTAAAAGTTTATAAATTTTGTTTATATTTTCAAAGGATCAGCTCTGTGTTTTACTGATCTTTACTGTATTTTTTTAGTCTCTTTTATTTTGTTACCTTAATGATGATTATTTATTTTATTTTACTAAATTTTGGTCTTGTTTGTTCTTTTTCTAGTCCCTTTGTGTGTAAGGTTTTATTGTTTATTTGAGCTATTCCTTATTTGCTGGTATACGATTTTTTCCCCTATGAATTTCACTCTTTTAAGAGCTTTTGCTATGCCCCATTGATTTTGGATCATTGTGTTTCCATTTTCCTTTGAATGCAGCTGTTTTTTTAATTCTCTTTTTTCCCCTCATTCCCTACCATGTCATTCCAGGTGTCTGATCCATCCTACTGCAACCTCTAAGAGGTTGTGATTTCCTCTCGTGTGTTTTCGTTTCAGTTATTGAATCTTCAGTTCTGACTGGTTCTTTTTTTTATATATATAGTTTCTCTTTGTTGAAGTTCTCAGTGACTTTCACCCATTTTTCTCCTGATTTCAGCCATCTTTACAACTATATCCTTGAAGAGTTTATTTCCATTTTGTTTAGTTCTTCTTCTGAGGCTTTGTCCTGTTCTTTTTGTTTGGAAAGTATTCCTTTGCCTCTTCATTTTACCTAACTCTCTGTTTCTATCAATTATGCATATCAGCCGCATCTTCCAGTGTTCAAAGAATTATCTACGTAGAAATATCCCCTGGGCCCATTGTGCAGCCCTCCCTGGTCACTAGAGCCAGGTGCGCCACGGATGATCCCCATGCGGGCCGTGTGCAGCTTCCTGTTCTGATTGAGCTGCAAGTGCTGCAGGTATACTGGTGGGTGGGGTTGGCCCTCAATGTGATCCTTTTGCCTTCTTTAATGAAAATATTCATTGACAATTTAATTTATGAATTGGGACCTAGCCAATATGAAATTTTCTAAGTCATGCTTTTATTTGGTGAAAAATATAAAATACTCACTTTTAAGCAAAGAATTGCTGACCTCATATTCCATGCATAGAGTGTTCTATTAGGCCTAGGCATCGAGAAGAACAAGGATGGATTCAAAACAGACAGGTAGCAATTCTGTGGCCAATTTGCTGTCATCTGGTAAGAGAGAAAAGAGTTGCACCTAAATTAATTGAATACAAAGTAGACTGTGTTATGTAACTTGAGAGGTTCATCGAATATTTTGAGAGTTTAAAGGAAGATCAAACTGTTTCTAGTGGGCATTCAGGAAAAGCTTTGCAAGTGGGCTAATGGTTGAGTTGGGGGTTGGAAAATCTAACAAATATGAATTTAGAAAAAGTCAGGGTAAGGATCGTTGAGGATGAAATACAGTTTAAGAAGAGGCACAAATGGAGGTAAACACAGGGTATGGTTTGAAATTTGAGGATACAGTAGTCCTCTCTGATCCATAGTTTCACTTTCCCCAGTAATATCAAACCAAAACTTTCAGAAATAAACAACTAGTAAGTTTAAAATTTTATGCTCTTCTGCGTGTGATAAAATCTGGTGCTGTCCAACTTTGTCCTGCCTGGGAGGTGAATCATCCTTTTGTCCAGGGCTTCCTGCCCATTAGTTACTTGATAACCTTCTTGGTTGTCAGATTGGCTGCACTGGTATCAGAGTTCTTGTGTTTAAGTAACCCTTATAATGCAAGTATAATAATGCTGGCAATTCAGACACACCAAAGAGAATCCATACTGTGTTCTCTTTAAGTTAAAAGGTAAAAGCTTTTGACTTAACAAGGGAAGAAAAAATTGTATGCCAAGATTGATAAAAGCTGTGAACAAATCTGCTATCCATGAACTTGTAAAGAAGAAAAAAAATAAATTCTTGCTAATTATGCTGTTGCGTTTCAAACTGCAAAATTTATGGCTACAGTGTATGATAAAGTCTTCATTAAGATGGAGTTTCATTAAAACATAGATGCTCTAAAGAGAAATTCTAGAGGGGGAAAAAGTTAAATACATACATGAGAGGCAGTACGCAGGAGCCAAGTTTTTAGAAAGAACAAACACAAACTCCAGATTTTAGTCTCATCCCTTGACACTGTGCTTGGCATTATCCAGTTGGAAATATTTATTTGACAGAAAAGGGTGGCCACTACTTGCAGAACTGGGGAAAGTAGACATGAGATACAGTTTGGTCTACCACAATTTTCCCCCTAGAGCAAACATCTTAATAAAACACAGGAAAGCAAGCATGCCTTTTTAACATTTGCATGGGTAGAAATAGTATAAAAAAGGAAAAAAAACAAATTCTAGAATGATGATTACTTGCAAACCAATGTCAATGGAATGGCTCAGAGTGCTGAGTTTTTATTTTCAAAAGATGCCCAATGAAAGGAAAGTCGGAATGCAATTTCAAAAGGAGAATAGGTTTTGTGAACTCTGTCATCTCTTCATTTTGACTCTATGCAAAGAAAATTTTATCTTATGTTCCAAGTCACAGTACATTTGTCCTCAGATAGTTTTATGCCATAGTCACCACCAAAATGTTTACATTATCTGTGGGTCTATTTCACAAACTGACAAAAATTGTTAGGGTGAAGGAAAGACATTTCAGTGAGTTTACTGCATATTTTGGCTTACTTACCAAATTAAAATTCTGCTTGCAAATTAGATGGCATTGCAGTATTATGCCTATTACACAATCTGGATGATCTGTTTGAGAATATTGAATTTAATTGTTTTGTTCTTCAAATGTTTGCAGATGTGGTCTTTGGAGAAGTTCCTCATTAGAGATTTCATGAAACGGGAAGTTCCCAGGTAAGACAAAATGCTTCCATTTTTCTCCTTTTTTTTTTTTCCTGACTTTGTTGTGGAACCATCCATGTTTATGTTGATTTTCCTGTGGGGAGTGATTTATTTCAGGATAACTTGTGATGAATATGTTTTTCATGGTTACAATGAGTGCTTTTTAACCTTAGGCTATGGCAGATGGGTGCATAAAAATGAAACAGAAACTAATCCAAAGATTGACTTTTTTGCTTTTTAATCCTCCCACCACCCCAATATGTTTTTTTTTTTTTAAATAAAAACTCGGTAGTTCTCAAAAACTCTAGTTTGTAGAAGTCAGATTTCTTGGTTTCAAAGCCGTGTGTTTAACATTGGCAATGACATGAACTGTTGAATTTACTCAAAGAGTTTGTTATCTGAATATCTGTTTAATCTTGACTGTGCTTGTGTGCTGTTCACATACTAATTGTTACAACCCTAGACATATATCCCTTCTTATCACTACAAGGAGGAACTCTTCCATTTGGGAAATTATGGGAAAATTAGAAATAATTAAAAGTACCTTTTGTGTTTATTCATGAGATTGGTCTGTGTTCTATTTTGTGTAGAATATCTTTGATGGTTTTTCAGTCATGATTGTATGTTTCTTATAGAAAGAACCGTATGATGCTATCTGGGTAACCTAAAAGCGAATTCTGTGAAATGAGAGATCTTTGTTCATTACAAAAAGGTATTAATTGAGAAGAGCTAGGCTCATAGCACAGAACAATAGCATGCATGTCTTGAAGTGCTAATTTAATCAGAGATGCATAAGATAAATTAGTACATATATAAGAATCAACAGAAATGTATTGTTGGTTTAAAAATTTTATCCCTCTTTTGTAGGTTAATTCACAGTGAATAGAGCAGTGTTTCCAGTCTGGGTTTGGTCTAGATTTTGTACTTTTGCTGCATTGTTCAGATTCTCTTTGATTCTGGTCCACATTTTCTATTGTATTGTCCCATTCTGGTGCATGCCAGATAACTACTACTACTGGTCTTACATATTAATTGCTGAGGGTCTGACACTCTTTGGCTGTTCAGGGTTCAGTAATTAGCATATGGAAGTATTATACCTCTGATGCATTTCTACTGCCCTAGATCTGTTTGATTCAATTCCGAATTTCTGGTGTAGAAAATTTGTATATAAATCTCTTCAAATACATTCAAAGACTGTAAAGTTCCACTGCTATTGTTGAGGCAGACTTTAGCACTCTCATGGGGCTATAGGCAGAAAAGGACTATCTTCTGAGTTCTCCATTTATGACCCTTCTTTGTCTTTCAAAAACCTTTTTGTCTCTGCTTTCTTTCTTACCTGCCATCACATGAGCTGTGGAAGGATGTAGGGAGAAAAGGGCTAGAGTTGCCCCCTTTAGCAAATAGGAACACCTGGGAGGGGTAGAGACAGGGTTGGTTTTGTGGCACGTCTTAGCTATCCACTAGATATGCAATGGGAGATGTTGAATAAAAATTGGATATCTAATTCAGCACATTGAGGAAACTTTCTGGTCAAATAAGGTGTCATTGGAATATAGATATTTGAAGATTAAAGTCGTGAAACTACATTAGAGCACCAAGTGACAGTGTAGATAAGAGAACCAAACATTAGCTCTGAGTAACAACATAGATGGGTTTGAATAAGTATAACTGAATTAGTTCATTATGAGTTATAAACCTATAAAAGTTCCTATGTTCACACTGGCATAAAATCTTATTTTCATTTTTCTCCCATTGGGAAAATTGAGGATTAGCTCTCTTTGGATTTGCCTTCTATATGGAGACATGTGGTAGTACTTAACCTTAGCAGAATGGTTTGTATAGGGGGTGGGACACTGCAGTGAGCCCTTAGCAACCTGAACCTTTGTGATAATGAATGGGCTAGATTTTAGCAGGTTTCTATTGTGTACCTGGTGCTTATTCATATTCTATAATAAAAAGGCTGGCTTTTCTAACAGGGACTTTAAGAAATTTTTCTGTTTTCGAAGCACCAAAATCATCTTTCTTATATTATTCATTCAGTAGCTTTTTCTCCTTCTGAAGGGAAATGTCTTGGCAAGTGTGAATGTGCTTCTTGTTAATTCTTTTCACATGATAAATTGCAGGGACCTGTACTGAAATCCCTTGAAATTGAAAAGTCAGCCTACATGAATGCAGAGGAGCAAAGGTTTTAAACATAATAAGTCCATAGACATTCAGCTGAGAGAATTTTCAGAAACCATTGCAGTAGATGGCTACCTTTTATGGGTACATATAGAATCATTTGCATACTTTTCAATACTTCTTGCTCAGATGGTCAATCTGAGTTATCTAAAATGATTTCAAGGCCTCCCAGGATTATTTAAAATATTTGATATTTTTCAAGATATTTGATATTTTTCAAGATATTATTTAAAATATTTGATATTTTTCAAGATAGGATTATTTAAAATATTTGATATTTTTCAAGATATTTTCAAAATATTTGATATTTTTCTAGGTAACCCTTTCTTTAATATTCAGTATGTAAAAATAAAGACATATTTTTGATTTCTCTTTATTTCCATCTATTCAAAAATGAACTATAACTCTTTCCAACCTGGCCTCCATGCCGCCTGTGAGTCATTTTTGTTTTTATTTAAAAATGAATATATCTTCATAAAATGCTTAAAAGCATTCTCAGACCATTTAATCATTTCATTAATTCACCTTTCATTCACAATAGATTTTCATGGGATAATTTAAAAATTCAGAATTATTTGGCCTTCTCAGTTATCAGAAATCCAAGTAGTAAATTTACACGTGTGCGTGTGCATACTACTAAAACCAAATCAAAACCGCTTACACTACTGAATGTAGAGTTGGGGAAAAGAATATTCACACACTCTCAAATAACTGCCCAACCCCCCAATTATTAATTATGAAGAGAAAAAGCTTCTTTTACAATGGACAGATCTGATAATTAACTGAAGGCTAAAACTGCATATTACTGATAATGGGCAAACTGGCATTGTGCTCATCTGATGAAACACTTTGAGCAGCATCCTTGCTGAAAATGTTTAAAATCTAAATGTAATGCAACATCAGGCAAGTCTACATGTGCACAAAGCACATGTGGCTTGTCTCTTTAAAACATGCCAATGACGTGAAATAAAAACAAGGAGAATAGTATTCTAGATTAAAAAAATACCTAAAAGTCGTTTATAAACATTAATTTGACTCTATGTAGAAACATTTGAATGTAAATTGTCTGCTGAATATCATTGTATCAGTGTTAGACTTCTGGTTGTGATTATAACATTATGGTTGCATAAGAAAATATCTTTTTTCCCTGGAGATATATTTAGTGGTGAAATGGAATGCTATCTGCAATTTACCTTCACAAATTCATAAATGCAGACAAATCCCTGCTGCAGGTAGAGAGGGATAGATGAAGAATAGGTGGCAAAATGGTAACTATATGGTGAACATAAGTTTTTTGGTGAAGGATACATGAGTTTTCATTTTCTGTTCTTTCAAATTTTTTGTAAGTCTGAGATCATTCAGAGTAACTTGGGAAAATAAATATGTGTATTTGAAAGGAAAAGAAATAGAATTGGAAAATATGTTCTCAACGTAAATGAATCCCATTTAAGGGAATAATAGATATAGTGATAATTGTAATGACGTTTCTAATAAAAGCTTATTTTAATATAGTGCTTTACATTTTACCAAACACCCTTTTTAGATCATTTAATGCTCAGAATCTACAGTAAGTTAACATGTGAACAACCATTGCTATTATTGCTCACTTTTTACAGATGGAGTTAATGTTATAAAGGTGATAAATCTATTAAGAACAATAGATGTCAGAAAGCAAAGCCCTGATAAAGTCATTTTGATCTTAAACAATCCTTAAAAGGAATTGGAATGAGGAAAGAAAGACTGAGTATTTTCTGTAGCTAATTACCAGCCTCTTCAGAGCTGGTAATTCTGAAGAGTTAGACATTGGCAAACAAGCTTTTGATCTTTTCTGTGTTTCAAATAACTAATTTTGAACGCTTTGTCTGTTTACTAAATCCCTCTTAAAGGAACCAGCCTCATTAAGAGTAAAATGTAGATTACTTATGCATATTATAATGGAAGGAAACACTGGGGAAAAAAGTCTAATGAGCATTTGTGTGACACCTCTTAAACCAAGTTATATTTGGAATCAGTAATAATTGCTCTTTCTTTTTAATACTCCAGTAACAAAAAAGATACAAGGACACTAAATAGTGGGAAACCTTGTAGCAGTATAGAATTCATTGGAAAAATGGATTTAGTAAATGATTCTAAAGTATAATTCACAAAAGGAAAAAAGTCAACACACAAATGGGGAAATATTCAACCACACTGTATTTATCTAATTTTTTTTCTAAAATTAAGATACATTTTCCTCTGCCTAACTAGCAAAAGTTTTGAAAATTAATGCTATTTTTTCTTGTCTTTCCATGAAATGGACGCTATTATGTATTGCTTCTTTGGTGGAAGATTAATTGGAAAATATCAAGAACTTTAAAAATGTTTCATTTTTAATTCCAAAATTAGATTAAACACATATCCTAAGTATATAATCTATAATAGTACAAAAGTTTTTGCACACAGATACTTATCACATAATTTTTGTCTGTACTAGAAAATGACAGAATTCAATACTGTATCCACAATTTGGGTGTTATGATTTAAAACAGTAAATAAAAAACAATAAAAAAGTCAAAAAATACAAACAACAATTTACCGAAAAAGCGATTAATACATGTATGAAAAGATGCTCAGTGTATCGTTTAATGAAAGAAAATGAAAACATAGGGTGCTATGTTTTACACTTTCATATTTTCAAGGACCAGCAAACAGCATGATATATACTGTTCTTAAGCCTTAGGGGATATGGTACTCTCATATATTATAAATTGCAGTGTAAATTGGTACAACATTTTCAGAGAGCAACTTGTCAGTACCAATCAAATAAAAAATAGGTAAAACTTGCTGACCAGCAAATTCTACTTTTAAGTTAACTCTCATACAAAAGAACTCAAAGAATTGACAAGGATGTTTATTGCAGCCTTGGAACATCAAAATGCTGGAGAGAACTTAAATGTCCATCAATACGTTCGTTATGTTGCAACCATATTGAGGAATATTGTACAGTCATGGAATAGAAAAAACTCAGTTTTACCATCTGATATGTAAGAATATCCATGATGGGCTGTTGAATTAAAAAGCAAATTTTAAGTCAGTACATGGAGCAAGATCCAATATTTGTGCTTATTCTTTTTCTCTTTTTCTCTGTCTCTCTCTTTTCTCATCTATCTCTCTCATATATCTCTATATATCATCTATCTAGCTAGGTAACTATCTAACTATCATCTATCCATCCTATCTGGGAACATACACTAAGAACCAGGAAAGTTAAGAGGTTGGGATTGTGGATTTTGCATTGCAATTTTATGCTTATTTTTACCTCTATAATTTTATAATAAAAAATAATAAGAAAGAGAAAAACCTGATATTCTAAGGAGAAACATACGGTATAATGTTTAAAAATTCTATTGTTAAGTATTAATAGAGAAGGATGTAAAATTAAGTAGACATAGAAGGATATACCATTTTATACTGTTTAAGGCTGCAACTATGTAAAAATAAAAATAAAAGAGTAAGCATAAAAAATAAAAAGAGTAAGCAATAAAAATAAAAGTGTAAGCATAAAAAGAGTAAGCATATCTGAGTACTAAACAGGCTTATTTCTGGATCACGGGTGTTGGAAATCATGAGTATTTTTTTTTCTGTAATTTTCAAATACTGTACAATGAGCCAGCATACATAACTTATGGAGGTGAAAATAATTTAACACAGTGTTCATGAAGGATTTATTTAATTTGTAGGATTTCTTAATTTGTTTGGGCTGCTATAACAAAAACTACAGATTAATTGTCTTATAAAGAGCAGAAATAGGAATTCACATTGTGGCTCAGCAGGATGGTACATACATACATACACAGAAAAAGAATAAATAAAGAAAAAGAAGCAACAGAAATGTATTGCTAACAGTTCTGGAGCCCAGAGGTCTGAGATAAGGGTGCCAGCATTGTCAGGTGAGAACCCTCTTCTGGGTCCTAGACTTTTCGCATCTTCATGTGTCAGAGGAGGCAAGGGAGGTCTCTGGAGCCTCTTTTGTAAAGAGCTAATCGCTCCAAGAGGGCTCTACCTTCATGATTTAAGTAACTCCCAATGCTCCACCTCCTCTAAAACCATCGTTTTGAGTGGTTAGGATTTAAACATACGATATTTGTAGAGACGTAAACATTTCAGACCTGAAGTGCTGTGTTAAATTCTGCAGGAGTAGTTAATGCTTTCATAAAGAGAAGTCACAATTTATCAAATGTTTTGTGTCATGTACAGTAGTTATAAGCATTGATTCTGGAGCCAGATTATCTGGAGTTTACATTCCAGCTCCTGCACTAACTTGTCCTATAACCTTGATTGATTTAATGCCTCAGTTTTTTCATCTGGAACAAGGAAACCATGATGGTACCTCACATAGTTGCTATGAGGATTAAATTAATGCATTTTTGTGGATGTTTTATCCCTGCTATAATAAGTTACCATCAATTGAGTGACTAAGGAAATACACACTTATTTCTCATGGTTATAGAGGTTAGAAATTAGAAATCAGTACTGCTTAGCTGAAATCAAGATATTGGCAGGGTGGTGTTTCTCTGGAGGCCTAGGAGAATGTTTCCTAGTGTTTCCAGCTTGTAGAACTGTGTTCGTTGCATTCCTTGGCTCCTGGCTGCTTTCTCCATCTTCAAAGCTCAGCACCTTCCATCAGCCTTTATACTGCCTTCTGTCCCTTTGTGTTAAATATCCCCCTTCCTCCGCCCTATAAGGACATTTTACATTCAATGCTCACTCAGTAACCCAGGATAATCTCCCTGTCTCAAGATCCTTAACTTAATTGTACTTGCCAGGTCCCTTCACCACATAAGGTAACATTCACAGGTCTGGGTTTTAGGATGTGGCTATTTTTAGGGGCTATTATTTAGCCTACCACAGTTTGTATTACTTAGGACTGTGTCTGGTTTATAGTAAGGGATAGAAAAATGTGAACTATTACTATTTAAAAGTAGTTTGTGATAATGATGATATAAAAGCTCCTCTAAGGGAAGTGAATGGGAATTTAGAGGAGGCAGACATTACTGCTGTCACAGATGGAGTAATACCTCAAGCATTAAGAACACAGTATAATACATAAGAGCATTAAGAATAGATAGTATATGGGTTTGCAAAGGTGGGGGTCACACAGTTATTAGGTGCTGCATTATTCAGCTATCCCCCCTGCCCCTCCATCCTGTCCCCCAACACTTGTTTAGCATTCAGAAGACCAAGAGTTATGATCATAATGAATTTAATTTCTGTCTATTATTAGCTATATGACTGAGAATAAGTTCTTATTTTTCATTCTTCTATTTCTGAGTCTCAACTTCCTCCCCTTTAAAATAGAGATTGACGTACTTCACAGACCACAAAAAAGTAAGATAATGATTGGGATGAATATTTTGTAACAGGTAACATAGTCCACAAATACTAAATACTTTCTGTGTTCTATATTATTATTAAGTATAATAGACCCCATTATGCCCAGAAATAATGAAATAAATAAAAAGTACCAGTTATCCTTAAGAATATGGTGAGATCGAAGATTTGGTCATTGCAGAGATCCAGACTGGGACAGATAAGAAACCATGACTGTTTGGAAAGCCAGCTTTATGCTCCTCACCTTCACTGAGACAATAAACCCAGCCAGATGGCAGGTTTGGGTAAACAGCTAAACTTCTACCCTAAATCAACCTACAGGCTAATTCAACAGAATTCTACATGATAGTGGAATCATTACTTTGATTCTTTCCTTGTTTGTTCGTTTTACATACTTTTGTCTATATCTTTAATACTTAAAAGTTTTTGATCTAAACCTATTCCCCTCTCTCAACAAATTCTTCAAATTTCCTTTCAGTTCTTTCTTTGGAAACTTTTTCATCCAAGACCTGAATGATTCACTCTGACAACTTTGGAATGAAATGGCTTTCTTGTCTCAGTGGGTGGTTCAACCAACCTGAGGTTCTCAGGAAATCTCACTCAAATTATTTGAAGTAAAAATTCTGGGTTTACACACACCATCAGCTTGGCGATATAAAGCATTTATTTTACCTTTGTGGATCTTAGAAGAAAAACCTCTTTCATTATAAACTGTGGCTTGAATTTATTTTTATCAAGACAACATTCTCTGATTCTCTTTCTGTAGAAATTAACTTTTCAACTTACCTAGAAGTGGTTAATGAAATGGTGTAATGAATGGTGAAGGGCAGTAATCAACTTACTCTGAAGCATTGCAAGACCGCAAATCAATCATTATTTCTGCTTTGGAGATAGGAGTTCCATATTTTCCTTTCCATCTTTGTCAGTGAATAATGGGGAAAAGAGTCCTGTCACATGTTAGGCTTGGATGATGGCATTTACTCCTTTAATGGTGGGAAAAAAACTGTTGCTTGTGGTGCATTGGTCAGAGGTGGAAGTCCCTTTGAATTTATGTCATGAAGCCACTTTCCCAAAGACTGGACTAAAGAATGTATACAGTCCACAGAAAATAAACAGAGTTTTGAATGACTAGAACTTAATGTCTCTCGAGTCAAATGTCTTAGTGTCTGTCTTCCTTTAACCTAGACAAGTCAGCAGCCCCATCAAGTCTATAAAGGGGAGAGGTTGGAATTTATTTATTTATTTATTTATTTATTTATTTATTGTTTTATTTATTTATTGTCTTTTTGCCTTTTATCTAGAGCCACACCCGCGGCATATGGAGGTTCCCAGGCTAGGGGTCTAACAGGAGCTGTAGCTGCCGGCCTTCACCACAGCCACAGCAACGCTGGATCCGAGCCGCGTCTGCGGCCTACACCACAGTTCATGGCAACACTGGATCCTTAACCCACTGAGTGAGGCCAGGGATTGAACCCGCAACCTTGGTTCTTAGTTGGATTCTTTAACCACTGAGCCATGAAGGGAACTCCAGAATTTAATTCTTTACTGGGCTCAAGTGCTATGAGCAGAAGGACAACGGAATTAAGTCTCTCTATTAGACCTAAGCATTGGTGATAGGCTCTTATTTGTTCTTGCGATTTTTAATTTATCATCACAAAATTATAAAAGTTACCATTCATCTACTAAAATTATAAAGTGATCAATGGTGGTAAGGAAAAAATTTATTAACAAAGATAGTAATTACTATAATTAGATACAATAAATATTTTGTAATTATATATAATGTTTAGATAATATATTAATTTAACATGTTATATATGTTACATATATATTACTTATATATAAGCAATTATATATGCGAAATGTTTAGATGGTACATAACTTAGCATACTGATACTTATCATAATTGCACTGCAAAGTCAAGCATTTTCCAGTCTGAAAACATTTTCAGATCTATCCTGTTATTTGGTCCTCATAACAATCAATGACAAAAGCAGCAGTACATGAATATCACACCCATTCTACAGATGAGAACATTGAGAAAAGGGATCAGTCGATCTTTCAAAATTCTTTGTACAACTAGGGTGTCTGGGCAGAGCTGGAGCTGTGTTTTCCTCATTTTAAGATCAACCCAAATACCTATTCTTTTAGAAATATCTGCCACAGGAAAGAAAACAAGTCATGGCTGATTCTCATCCTCCACAGTGCTGACCTGGCTTGTTACTCATTACTAACTGCTTCTCTAAGCTGCAGGTAGAGTCGTGGAAGGGAAAAAGTTACAATGTCAAATAAGAATTCTAATGTGAGTAAGCTTTGTAAAGCTGAGGGAGGCCTGGGCACATGGCTGCTGATGAAATGGGACACTTTACTGAGATGGGTATCTTTTTAAACACAACAGTTGCATTGTGTG